>BMAU01000426.1:0-190066 GCA_019973935.1 Trichonephila clavipes
CATTTAGATAAGAGTGGTTAATTCGTCGTATATGTTCGATTATGAAAAAATTGCAGATGATATGGCAACCCAAATATCCCATTAAAATAATTTTATATGAAAAATATGTCATTGCTCTCTTGCCACCATCTTTAATATACTTACAAACATTCTTCTGTATTTATGTAAGATTAATAATAACTTTGTTCCGTAATTAAATCTATAAATTATAAAATTAATAAATGAACATGTTTTATAAATATGAATATTATTTTTATATATTTGTTAGGTCAAAAAAAAATAGTTGGCGCCCGCCATGAATTTTTAATTTAGTATTTCACTCTTTACATTAAAAACGTTGCCGACCTCTGCTCTATTGTATTCTTTTTCTTTTAATTTAAGTGCTAACGCACAAATAATGTAATTTTCTTGCATGTTCTTGGAAATTTACTTAATCAAGGAAGATGTATGACTATTGCAAAGAAAAAAAAGTTAAAATTAAATATTTTTTTGATATACTGAAAGAAAGAAAAAGCATATTTTTTCGATTTTTAAAATGATCTGCTATCGATGGTTTCGAGATTTTCAGCTATTTTTTAGCTAATTTTTTCATAATTGGTAAAAGTCAGAGAAAACTTAATGAGTCTCGTAAATCTTGACTCCTCATAAACCATTAAATATTTAAAAATTTTCAATAACGATGACCTATTACATTTGCACAATCCATTAATGTGGGTCTTGATTAAGAGAGTTCAAATTAAAAACGTACAAGTTAAAATTGGTCTAAAGAATAATATACCTTCTCCTTGGCAGGGATAGAGTTGAATTAGGGTGGGTCTTCGGGTAACAACACCACTACCTCTGGGCAAAAATTCCCTATAAGGAAAAAAAAAAAAACTAGATAACAGAAATTTACTCTGCAGATATATATTGCAAAATCTGAAGAGAGAAACTAATGCAGGTTTATTCATAACTGCCCCCTAAGTTTCGAAGCTCTATAGCAAACAAACTGAGATGAATACAGCCCAAAAGAATATTTGAAAGATAACAGAAAAAAGTTTACTTTCATACCTTACAGGTGTTCTACTGTGAAAGTAGTTATACGTGTGGCGGTGTGATATTGATATAAAACAAATAATAGCCATCACGCGAACACGATCTTTTCGAAGTAATCGCTAAAATAATCGTTTTTGGAACGGAAGGTGCTCAGATCAAATATTCCTTCCTTTATTGGTGACCCTGGCCGTGCAAAGAGAACCACACCCTTCACGCGCACCAGTCGTGGCGCCATCTATCCACCTCAAAAGCAACCAAGCCGTCAGACACATGACGCAATTAAGCCATCAAACCACAAAGCCGTCTCACACAAATGACGCAACCCACACAAGCTGTTACGCTTGAATGACGCAATCCACAAAGTGACGCAACTGCTCACACGCTCGCCACGAATACGGTATCGTTCATTCGCCTAATCACAGGGCATGGAGGTAGTGCGGAATTGTGATATCGATATGAAACCAGTAACAGCCATCAAGCGAAGACAATCGTTTTGGCGTGATCGCTAAAATACTCGCTTTCGAAACGGAAGGTGCTGAAATTGAATCTTCCTTCCTTCATACGGCATACACCAATGCTTTAGTCCAGTTCCTGTCATACTCCTATCAACATGGTTACTATCAAGTATGTACTATTATGGTGTTACAGTGGCGTAACGTGCACCCCCTTAACCCCCGCATCACGGGGTGGCAGGATTCTAAAGGAGCCCTAAGCCTGACTGACTCAAGTGCCTACCCTTTGTAAAATTCAACATGGGGGCCCCAAACCTGACTTTGCAAGGGGACCCAAAAGTTCTCCGTTACGCCACTATGGTGTTATGTAATACTTTCATGTGGTTTTACAACATCGTGTGGAAAAGGAGGTACAAAAACGTGGTCTTATGTAAGAGACCAAGTGTTTGGATAGTATCGGAAGGATATCACATATTGTCAATAAATTTTGTAACAGGTCTATTCGCGTTTCTATTAATCCTCTCGGATTAATGATCCTCTCTACTCTTTTTAACTGTGATTTCAGCTTAAAACCGCTTTCCGTGAAGAAAAATTGGTTTCTTGTAAATTAGAACTTCTATTTAAGTGTTAGTCGTAGAGTAGGCGAGATGATGGTTTAAAGTTTATATATGAGAAAGCATAGCGTTAGAACCGGCGGTCGTATAGTTTATTCAGGTGGAATATTATTCAAGTATTGCAGCAGGAGATTAGATGAGTGCTCTTATTTCTATTAATTTATTAAGGTTGATTATTCCCCGGGTTTAGTGACTGAAGTGCATTCTCGATTAAGTTGCTTAAGGCTATTAATGAAGATAGAAAATAAAATTGTGTTAATCTTTACTCGAACCCGGGACGCGACACGTTGATTGTACCATGCTAAGTGGAGTGGGGCAGAAGCTGAACTACCGCATTGATGTATACCGTATAAACAGGGTTTCACACATAGAACACCTGTAAGGTGTGTAAATAAAACGTGAAGTTTTGAAGTGAAACTTCTTTGGGCACACGAGAGTTAATGGAAAATTTGTCCAGTTTTGCGTTGGGTGAAAAAGCGAACGGAAGAAAGAGAGTGGGGGAGGGGCACCACGTGACTTGCGTCATATCCGTGAAAAAGTTGAACGATTGCCAAGAGCCTCTCGGAAAGGCACTTAGGTATTGGAGACAAAGTGGGTACCCATGGTGGATAACGAACTCGCGTGGCGTATTTTCAATAGTTTTTATGTAATAAACGTGCCGTTTTCAACGAATAAACTCACCCAAAATATTACCATTGCATGGCTCTCCCCGTTACGGGAGTGTATGGGGCATTGTATATATATCACTAACGTTCACTACGGATAGCGTCTTGTAAACAAACACAGTGACTTCTGTGAGTGATGTATTAAGTCTATACTATTATTTTTCATTTCCCTTGAATTATAATTAATTCTAGTCAGATGTCTTAGAAAAATGCAAAAAGAGGAAAAGAGTTTCGTGAAAGAAAAAAAAAGGTAGCAGCAAGTCCAGCCGAAAGTCTGTATATCACCAGGTAATCCTGTTACAGTTGTTATCACTTTAAGTTTTAGTGCTGTACACACCAGAGGCTGCTGCAGTCACTAGATCCGATGATGATTCAAAGCCAATTATCGTAACTGGAAACTTTAAAGTTAATTTTGTTTCAGAAGAAGCAAAGCCACACTCGTTGAATTCTTGAAACGGACACTGAATATTGATTCTAGAGAAGGAACAACAAGATACGGAACCACGATAGATGAAGTTTTCACACGTTTTCTTGATTGAGTACAATATCGTGGATTTTTATATCCTACTTCAGTTATCACACACCTATTGTATCTTTCTTGGAAAATGATGATGCAGAAAATTGAATAAAAATATTTTTTTCATACAGTAAATGAAGTTCGAATTTTATTTGATTTTAAAGTAAGTTTCCACAGCCATTGAATATAATTGCTGCATTTACAGACGTCGCCGAAGACTTCTATCGCGTGGCTTTCCACGTTTTTTCTGTATTCTTCCAAATGTTCTCTTTGGCTGTATTCGTTTTAGTTTTTTTACTATAATGCTTCGAAACCTTGAAGAGAATTACAGAAGATAGAATTATGAAAGAATTACAGAATTATAGAAGAGAATAACTCTATATTATTTGAGAATAAGCCTATATTATTTCAATCATATTACTCAGAACTTGTCTTTAGATGCATTTCGTAAAATAACGGGATGAAAGGGCACTTGCCTCCCCACGATGTTCTCTAGGACGCTGCTTTTCCCCGCGCTTTGCGACCCCACCACCACGATCTGGGGCAGAGACAAATCCAGGCTGTACCCGTTGGCGACCAGCTTCGTTTGGAGATCATTCATCATATCAATGAGGTCCCTTTCGCCGGGTGGAGCCCCATCGACCTCTGAAAAGCGAAAACATATTTCATAAAAAATAAATAAAATGCAACATGAAAATTTAAGCTAAATTTTACATGACCATGTACTGATTACACATATCTCAACCAGTGCCGTAGCTAGGTATCAAAAGGTTCTGGTGAAAAAAGAATATGAGAGCCTTATCTTGGTTGGATTTTAACAAGTAAAAAAATATGAATATTTTAAAAAGTCCCACAATTCTTATTTACTATCTTCTCTTTCTTGGCGTTGTTTGCACTTAACTGATTTTCTTTTCTTTATGCATAAATTTAGTTTTATAATTTATCCAATACAATTCGTACGTGCTCGAGTATCTACTAACGTTAAAAGGAAGCAGAAACGTATTTATACGCAACAGAACATCATTGGGGAGCCCCTGGCTATTTATTTATTTATTCATTCGGGAGGATCGAACTCATTCACCACAGAGGGCTTAGAGCTACAAAATAGTTCACCAAGAAAGACAGGAAATGATACAAAACTATGCATGAACGAGAAAATAGAATACAATATTATCATACCGTAAAATGCGGCGTATAACGCGCACTTTTAAAACAAAAAATACTAACAAAATTAAAGGGTGCGCGTTATACGCAGGGTACAAAAATGAGAGCTTAAGGTATCCGACTACGTTCGGAACCGTGATTTTGCAAAAGCGTATAAATGGATAATATTTATGATATTTAGTGTCGCTTAGATTAGAAAATGTACATAAAATTGTTTTAAGAATATTATTACAATAAAAAATTATTTAAGTACGATATTTTGACAAAAAATGAACATAGAATGACCCATTTTCAAAATAGTCTCCTTTTGTGAAAAACGCTTCTATTATAATAATATTTTGCCTGTATATAGCTCAAACCTCTGTACAGAAGCTCAACTAGAATTTTTGAAATATATAACTTAGAAGTAAGTTTATCCATGTTTTACGGCAACAGAGGGGAGACATTTTAAGAAAAAAACGCCGATAATTATTTCAATTGATTGTAACTCTGAAAATAATGTGTATTTTTCAAAAATCCTACTTCAGACTCTGCAGAGAAGTCTTTACTTTATATAAGCAAAATATTATTAGTTTAGAAGCATTTTTTATAAAAGAACATTTGAAAAAAGGTTATTCTAAGTTAATTTTTTGCCAAAATATTGTATTTAAATAATTTTTTTAACAAAATGTCCTTAAAACAACTTTATACATGTATTCTAATCTAAGTGACACTAAATATCATGAAAATTATCCATTTTTGCCCTTTTTTTAAAATCACGGTTCCGAACGTAGTCGGATACCTTAAAAAATAAAAAGAAGATGAGCATAGAAAAAAAGTAGACTTCTGCATATATCGAAATACTGTTTATTGTAAAGAAATGACATTCCTTATGAATTTCAAAGCTTGTGTGTGTGTGTGTGTGTGTGTGCGTGCGTGCGTGTGTGTGTGTGTGTGTGTCCAGAATTACTGTTCTACCTTCCCCTCCTTCTCACAGATAAGATATAGCTTCAAATTTCGATGTATGACTTATAAAAAAATTGCGTTAGAATTAAAAAAATTATTCATGTGAAGCAATAAAAAGAAAACGATTCTGATGCTGTAAGAGTAAACACAAAACTCATTTTTAATAATAGTTTTAGTTTCTAAGAATCTAAAATAATAAAATAGATTTCAGATTTTCATGAATCAATTAATCGTTACATATACACTGCTCAAAACAATTAGGGGAGCAAGCAAAAAAGTGAAGAAAACCGTGTGAGACAGCCACGTATTGGCATACAATGCATAGTACACGCGTATCAATGCGCAATACAGAAAAAGGCGTAAAAAATTTGGAATTAAGCTTTAATTCTTTGAAAATATGGAAAAAAAATGAAAAGATGATTTAGGGCAACAATTTGGTTACATGTAAACGATAAAAAAAGGTACTGTTTAGACATGATGCATGAGTTTTAATAGGGCGTGTGGTCTCCTCGAACAGCTAAGACTGCTGCACACCTGTTTGCCATGGATGCGATGCGGTTATGGAACAGACTTGGGGAATACTGTTCCATTCCTCAAGAAGTGCAATCTCCAAGTCTCGGACAGTAGCAGGCGGCCTTGGTCGCGCAGCAATGCGTCGTCCGAGTATGTCCCAAACATGCTCGATTGGATTCAGGTCAGGAGAGCACGCTGGCCATTCCATACGCTGTATTGTTTCAGCTTCAAGCATGTTCTCCACCAGACGAGCTCTATGCGGTCGGGCATTATCATCCTGAAAAATAAAGGAATCTCCAATTGGGTCCAGCGTAAGGGATGACATGAGGTCGAAGTATCTCGTCTGCATACCTTCGGCCCGTCAAAGTGCCATTCCGAATGATATGCAGGTCCGTACGTACGCCTATGCTGATTCCACCCCATACCATCCAACCAGCGCTTCTGTATTGTGACCTTTCACGAACGAATGTGGGGTTATTTCGAGTGCCTCTTTCCCTCCATACAAGAACACGTCGGGTGTTACGCTCTATACTGAATCGGGACTCGTCTGTAAACAGCACTTGGCTCCAATCATGTTGCTCCCAATCTCGATGTTCAGCATCCCATCTTTTTCGGGCCGCACGGTGGCGTGGGGTCAACGGAATGCAGACCATTGGCCTACGTGCATAGAGCCCTCCCTCATGAAGCCGATTACGTACTGTTTGGCTGGACACCTTTCGTCCTGTTGCCAAGAGCAACTGTCTTTGCAGCTGCGTAGCATTCTCTGTTCTGTTTCGATGGGCTGTTAACTGTATATACCGGTCATCAGTTGATGTAATGGCGCGTGGCCGACCTGCCCCTGGTCGACGTCTAACATTTCCTGTTTCTTGGAATCGATTCCACAGCCTTGCTTCCACTTCTGGCGACTCCAACAGCGTCCGCGACACTACGTTGTGTTTTCCCGGATTCCAGTCTGCCTATAAAACGCCATGCCATGGATTCCGGTAAATCACGTTGTTGAGACATTCTCAAGTAACCTTGTCTCAAAAAAAAAATACTGCGCAATCGAATTTCACAGTTACGGCAATAAAACAGACGTTTCTGCAACATCCCGATTTCTGCCCTTATCTCCTTTTTCTGGTTTTTGACGTCCTGAACTTTGATTTGCATATAAAGTTTTCTTCTTCCGTTTCCTGGCAGGCTTTACATTATAGATGATTCATTTTATGTTACTTATTGGTATACATCTTTGCTTACTTTTGTTAAAATCATGTGCTCCCCTAATTGTTTTGAGCAGTGTAGTTAGCTTAAAAATATCTCTAAAATGTATTTTGATCCAAAATAAGGGACGATGTACTTTTTAATTAACAAAGAATTCATTTAGTAATGAAATAATAGAAATAATCCTTTAAAAAAAACATATATATATTTATTAAAATCAAATTTGAAAAATGAAAGAAAAAATTAACAGATAGCTATTGAAACGATTGCTTTTTTTTTCTGAATGTTTCATTAAACATATAAATATTTAAGTTAGAAAAAACAGTATGTGGGGGAAAGCCTATATATACATACATATATATTATATATATATATATATATATATATATATATATATATATATATATATAAAGAAATATGTATTATTTATCAAAAACAAGAAATAATAGATAAAGAACATAACAAGAAATTACGTAATAAAAATATGAAAGCTGAACATGAAGAACAACATTATAGAGAAATAAAAGAACTACAAAAAAGAAGAACCTAGCGAGTCAGAAAGCAATTTCGGACTTAGGACCGAATAAGTGGGGTTAAACTAGTTTGAAGGCGCCAACCTTCCCCCTTTGCAACTCGGTAGGAAAACCAAATAAAATAAACAAAACTTCAGAGAAAGTATAACTCAAAGAGAGCATGATAAAACCAATCACTACTATTATGTAACAAACTCTCCCAAACTCTTAATGCAGAAAAATTACAAAATAATTATGTAAGAAAAGTAGAAAAATACTAGAACAATTACGTAAGAAAAGTATCTTTCAAAAAATAATTTAACAAAATTTCTTTACTCACAAAGCTTTTACGAAGAGAAACAAGCATCTTGCCATTAATGAAAGTCAATTATTCACCAAGTTAAAAATTCGAAAACATAAACACATCTTATGAGCTGACTTTTTAAACCAGCCAGCAAAGACAAGTATAGAATGACGACAATCAAATATGGTAAAATTTGAATTGGTTGATTGTCAAAAATGTAAATTTGCTAGGCTCTAATTTGGTTGGTTGTCAACAATGTGTAAGATGTTTAAGATGTGTGTGGAAAAAAAATGTAAACTGTGATATGAGTGTTATGATATAATCTTCACAGCAAGACCACTAACATGCTGACTTTGAAAACCTATTGTTGTGTGGTGGATTTGGAATTCGAAGTAGCAAGACGGTTAATGTATTTGTGATGAATATAAGATCTCAAGAAATTAAAAGGGTATTCATGATCTAAACAACATTGAAAAATTTTTTTATATTATTGTATTTATCTATTTTGTGGGTAGTTAAGTTATCATTTCTAAATAAAAAATTCAAAATGATATTTCTGTAAATTGATATATGAAAATTACTGTTCCATACAGGAATTTTAATTATATGGAACTTAAACGAATCTCTTTTGTCAAAAATGTTACTGACTACATTATTGTTAATAAGATGCAAGTCTAAATCCAAGAATTCCACCCTATTAGAGTTTAAGTTTGTTTTAAGGAGCTTGAGATAATCAGGGTAGAATGTAATATTTGGTTTGTATTCACTATTTTTACCAAAAATTATTATATCATCTATATAACGATAAATTAAGTAAGAATCATTTATAACATGATCTATTTCAAAAAAAATGTAAATATAGGTTCGCTAAACAATTACTAGCTGGACCACCCTGAGGTAATCCTTTGATCTGTTTATAAAGATTATGATCAAATATAATGAAATTTTCTTTTTTAAAATGAGGTTAACAAGAATATCAAATTTTTCTTTTTCATTGAAGTATATAATTCATATTTATCATAAATTAACTGAAGAACCTTAATCACATATCGTCAATATCTATAGAATTAAAAAGGTCCTCGAAATCAAAACCATGCATAGAAAAATCAACATATCCTTAGTAACTCTAGCAATCTCTAAGCTATTTTTAATAATTGCCGTGTTTTGTAAATTATCAATTAGATTTTGAAGAAGAGATTGCAAGATCTTCCCAGACTTCGTGATATATATATATATATATATATACTGGTATACCCGTTCTTCGCAAGGGTGAACTGAAAAATTAAACAACACAGATTGAAGGATAAAGAAGTTTTTAATGAGTTAATTTTACGTGAATTTCAAATTAAACAAAAAAAGGTTTTTGCATATCTCAGCTAAACAAAAAAAAGAAAAGAAAAAGAAACACCTTTGTTAAATTTTAAGTATGTAGATCTAATAGCTGATAAAAAGGATTTTTTTATTTATAACTCCCCGTAACACTTTTGAAGGTCAATTTTTGAAAAATACCTACCTAAGCTGATCTCTGCTCAGCAAAAGTAACACATTGTTAAAAGTTTTGCATAATGAACGCTTAAAATAGTGTAAATAATTTATATCTGAAAGTGTAATAAATTAATATTACTTTCTGTTGTATTTATTGTATGTTAAAATTGTAATATTCGCAAGCAACGCCGTTTCTTAAATTATAATGGCGATTCAATGAAAAAACATAGCGAAATGTTAACGATAGAGTCAAGTTGGCAAATGTCTAGCTACTTTCATAACTCGAGCTTTATTAGAGCTTTGTAAAACCCGCCGTGTAGGGGGACGATGCACGTTATTACTTTATCCACCGCATTATGATTTACTGCAGTTTTTTTAATACAATGTTTTTTTATCACTACATTGAAAATTAAGAGATATACATAAACAAATACTCCACTTTGGGAAATTTAATCCGTTACAGCTAATAAATTAATTAAAGATATTCCACTGTAAAATTAATTATTTACACCGTACACTTAAAATAAGTGGTCAAATCGTTTTCTAAGGTCTTCATTAACAGACAAAAACATAAGGCATTTAAATTTTGACATAAAAAATTTTTTCGGGACAAAAATAATAATCTTTGCAGTCCGCTGAAAACGCAATAGGGGCGGTTCGATTACATTTCTAACAAAATTGCTACAAAACTGTTCGCCTTCCCCGCTAGAATACTCATCATAAGACCCGTGCTTGAAAGAGTGGATTTCAAAGAATATTCCTGCTAAGTATTGGTAGAATACTCCTTCTAAGTTGGTGTGGTGTGGTAGTTAGGAGAAGGGGGTGCCAGCTCAGGTGTCGTCCACGTCACTTGACCATTGTTCATAATTACGAGGTCCGTTGCCAAAAACACTCGTGTTGCTAAACAGTGCAACGTTAATATTCACTCACTCACTCCAAAAAATACAGTACAGTAGGTATAATTATTTTTATACTTAAAAATGCAATATCCGTCTATTCAATTAAAATTGTAGCGTTATAATTAACTACTAATCACAAACAAACTATGCAAATATGTCAATATGGAAAAAATTCTTACTCATGAAATAATTAATTAACAACATCTTAGAATATAATTAAATAATTTTATCACCCAACATCTTAGATATCATTAAATAATGAAACTAACAGCATCGTGTAAAATGAGTCATTCAATTCAAAATGATAAGAACATGAAGAAAAATAAAATAGTATTCGGATGGCTATCCCTCAAGGTCATATAACCACAGTCGACATTTTGAGACAGAAGAAGAAAAACACAAGTTCGAATGTTGCAAGTTTCGAGAGACATCGCAATCAAGTTTTTCTTCGGACCTACAAAGATCGTAAATGAAATTTCAAGGCAAAACTTAACCGCGAAGATCAATGGAAACTGAATACTCACAAATTATGAATCACTTTTAGTTACTCTTAAGTCTGCTAACGAGATCAGTTAGGACAATTCAATCAAGGGAAATTAAAGTTTCCTAACAGTACTGAAAACATAAAGGGATTCTAAATTTTTAGAAATAATTTTCAAATTGCGCGTGAAAATTCCTTTTTAATTATTTTTTAAACAAAAAATAGTAATCATCAGCTGAAAGCGGTTAGCTACAGAGATGTTTTATAGAAAATTACTACAGATAAATTTCAGAGAAATAGAGGGGAAGAGTACCATTTAAAATAGTAAATATCGAAAAAGTTATGTTGCAAATGATATATGAAGGTTCGTCATTTTTATGGAGATCGAGTAAAGGGGAACTTCAAAGCAGGGGTGGGCAGACTTTTCTAGGGTACTTCTAATTTTTTCAAGGGGTGTTGCAGTCCACCCAGTGACGTAGGTGTAGTGAGCTAAAAGAAAGTCTACAATACAGTCGGACCTCCATTTTACGAACCTCTATTTTACGAATTCTCTATTTAGCGAACTTTTTCCAGGAACATTTTACGACTTTTTCTTCGTAAAATGACCTCCAAAAAATAGCGAATCTATTCAAAGAAATTTTCTCTTATGATTCCATGTTTTCCTCCTTATTTTTAAGGTACCGCATTTACTCGAATCTAAGCAGCAATTTTTTCCTAATGTTAACGCTACTGAAAATCGGGTGCGGCTTAGAATCGAAAGGGGAAAAATTTATTGGATGGGGTATTTAGAGTAATCACAGCTTCATGCATCTATTTCAGCGGTTCTCAATCTTTTTTGGTGACGGAACCCTTTTGGAAAGCGAAATACTTGACGGAACCCTACAATAAAACAATAGTTTTTAAAAGTGTATCCTTATTAATAAGCATAATAAAAGCACAATGTAACAATTACTTATTACTTACTTACATACCAAGTATAATAACAGAAGATATTAAAAAAGAAAAATATATATAACTAATGGGAGGTATGAAACTGTTTTTTATTTTTCATCAATAGGTTGATGTCAGGTTTTATAGAGGACAGTTGAAGTTTCATATCAGGTTCGGCGTCCAGTCTATTGCGGTATTTTGTTTTCGTGGCTGCTTAGGTTGAGTATTCAGAGCCATTTTGCCAAGCATTGGATATTCATCACGGACTCTGCACCAAAAATCGTTGAGAGCGTCGTTTTAAACAGTGACTCCATACTTGTGTCTGATGATATTTCTAAAAGAGATTCGTATATCTCGTTTGACATACTTTCTGGCTTTTGTAAGTTGGGTAAAAAAGGATTATGAATCCATGAATTCAGTTTCATTTTTGTATTCTGTGCTTCAGGAAAATACTTCTCAAAAGATGCGCGCCTCGAAGTGAGATCTGTGACCAATTCTTCAAAAACATCATCTTGAAACATTTCTGAGTCGTTATCGCTAACGAACTCACTGAGTGACGTAAAGCTATCTATTTCTCTCTTTCCAATGCAAATAATCCAAAATTCTAATTTTCTTTTGAAGGCAGTTATTCTGTTAAAGGCCTGGAAGATTGTTGTCTGTTTACCTTGCAATGATAAATTTAATTCGTTCAGTTTTTGAAAGATATCCGCCATAAAAGACATTCGGAACAACCAAGGTTTATCATACAAACGGTCTTTCAAATTAAAAGAAGTATCTGAAAGAAACATTTGTAACTCGGCTCTAAGTTCAAATAGCCTTGTTAAAGTTTTACCCCGAGACAGCCATCGCACTTTTGTGTGGAGCAGCAGTGTTTTATGTTTACTGCCATAATCTTCACACAATAAAGAGAACAATCGGGATTGTAGCGGTCGTGATTTGATAAAATTAATTATTTTTACAGCTTCATCCATAACTAATTTTAGATTCGATGGAATTTGCTTCATCGCAAGTGCTTGTCTATGCAGGATACAATGGCTGGAACTACAATTAGGCGCTTTAATTTTTATTCGTGACACTAGTCCTGCTGTATTACCCGTCATCGCATTGGCCCCATCTGTACAAACGTCAACGCAATCGTTCCAACTGAGATTATTTTCCTCAAAAAACCTATTTATTTTATTAAAAATTTCTTCTCCGGTAGTGTTTGTGGGCAGCGGTGAACACATAAGCATGTCATCTTCAAAAGAATTTTCGTACGGATATCTCACGATAACCAGCAAGATAGCCAGACCAGCGACATCAGTAGACTCATCTATTTGCAAGACGAATCGTGCTTTTTGTAGACGTGTAACTAGTTCTTGTTTGACGTAGCTTGCGAGATCATGAATTCGCCGTGAAACAGATCGTTTGAAAGCGGCACAGTAGAAACATGCTTTGCAGATTTTTCGTCGAGCATACATTTTGTTATGTCTAACACACCAGGTTTTATTAAATTTTCAGCGATAGTGTGTGCTTCGCCTGCTTGTGCAATGCGATAGCTAACTAAATATGATGCTTCTGTGGCTTTTTCGTTAATAGTTTGGGTTACATGCATCATAGTTTTTTGACTTTCCAATAATTGTTCTTTTTTACGTACAAAAAAATCTTGATTCTTGTCTTTACACTCGGGATGTACAGTTTCTAAATGTCGGCGCAACTTGGCGGGTGCCATGGAACTATTGGGAAGCAGTTTACTACAGTGGTACAAACAATTGAGGATACACCTTACTTTTACTTGATAAATCCAACACTTTCAATCGAAATAACACATTAACTAGAAGTGCAAACGTGTTTTTATTTTCACACGTAACAAAAGAGTTAATTTACAGTAAAAATAACGAAAAATCAACAAAAAATATCTAAAATTAAAAATTTCACAAGTATTTGAAATAAACATAGGCAGATCTTTACCTCAAAAAATTGAGGATACGCCAATGAGAGAGAAATTTGTGTGACATATCACATACAATGACAGTGTCAATATTTGGTTGCATGTCCTTTGGCTTTTATAATGTCCTCCAAACGTCTTGGTACTAATTCGACCAATTTTTTGGTGGTATCTGGAGATATTTTATCCCGTTCTTCTTGTAACACTTGCTTTAAATGGGATTTGTTCCTAATTTGGTGTTTTTGGACCGCTGTTTCGAGTGTGGCCCACAAATGTTCTATGACATTGATGTCAGGGGACTGTGTTGGTGTGTGCAATTGCTGTTTACAATGAAAAAGACACCACATTTTGACATTACGTGCGGTATTTTTGGGGTGGTTGTCTTGCTGGAGAATAAAATTTAAATCTAAACCCATTTTTTTGCACTTTCTTTAAGATTGTTGTTGAGTATATCTATATAAAGCTTATGATCCATTATGCCATCTATAAAAACTAAATTTCCTACCCCATTTGAAGCCATACAACCCCAAACCATGACGGAGCCACCACCATGTTTAACTGTAGGACGTAATTTTTTTGGATCCAAAGCGGTGTTCCCGCGCGCGCGCGGCTTTCTCTAAACGGTGCGACGGCCATCACTTCCAAAAATGTTGAATTTACTTTCGTCACTAAATATAACTTTCTTTCAAAAGTTATCCGTCTTCAATTGATGAGTTTTTGCAAACTCCAAACGCTTTTTCTGATTTTGTAAGCTTATGAAAGGTTTCTTTCTAGCTACTCGACTGCTATATCCTGCATGTCTAATCACATTTCTCACAGTTTCAGCACTTACACTTCTGCCCATTATTCGAGAAGTTTCTACAGCTAGTTTGACTGCACTTAGTTTAGGATCAATCTTGATATCTTTCAAAACTTTCCTTTTGGCTACATCACTCAGAATACTTTTCCTTCCTCTTCCGCTTTTATTTTCAATTAATCCATCGCTTTTAAATCTTCCAATGATTTTCTGGACACACGAGTGGCTTCTACCGACAATTTTAGCTATTTCACGATAAGATTTCCCTTTCTTAAATAACCTTAGTATAGATTTTCTTACAGGAATACTGGTCTCTCTCCGAGGACCCATTTTCCACTTAAAATTGCGACTTTAAATTCACATAACCAACTTCAAAAGACAAAAGTAGCAGTCGAAAAAGTTTAAGATAAATTGGCCAAACTTAGGCTATTATAGTAGCAAACAGAAGAAAATCTAGTGGTAGTTAAACAAACATTTCATTGGTGTATCTTCAATTTTTTGAGGTAAAGATCTGCTTAAGTTTATTTCAAATACTTGTGAAATTTTTAATTTTAGATATTTTTTTGTTGATTTTTTGTTATTTTTACTGCAAATTAACCCTTTTGTTACGTGTGAAAATAAAAACACGTTTGCACTTCTAGTTAATGTGTTATTTCGATTGAAAGTTGGATTTATCAAGTAAAAGTAAGGTGTATCATCAATTGTTTGTACCACTGTACATAACATGCACAGAGGTGAGCCGTTGGAATCAACAAATCCGAAACTGATACACGATTCATCATACAGTACAGTCCCGCTAATCCGAACACGGCTAATCCGAACATCCGGTTAATCCGAACGACTCCCGCGGAAAATTTTTTATAATTTTAAGGACGAAAAATCGGTGAATATTTCAATATAAAACAGTGTAAACCTTAATTCAAAATAGTTCTTTATTTAATATTCACGCACTGTACATCAAGTTATGGTACAAATTTTAAAATGGAATAAACTACAGAACAGAACACTAATGTTTAGTATGAAAAATTGTACAACAGAACCTCTTTAGAACCTCTAGTTTGTCTTTAAGAGTAAGTGTTGAGTGTTTACGCTTACTCGCCATAACAATCTGTTTACGTACACTGTATCACAGATAAATGTCCAAAACACAGAACAAACTGTTTTCACTGTAGAATATCACACTGTTATTAACACAGAGAAAAAGCAGACGAGTATAGAACGAGCGCGGAACGACTGACGGCCAACAGTACGGGCACATGCACACGCAGTCACACTAAGTTAGAGTGGTGGAGGGAGGACACACGCGTCGAGGATTGGGAGTACAGTCCACGCGGCAAAAAGCGGGCGCGTACGCTCACATTACGACAAAAATACATAGACACAATAGACCCGTACTCCCGGTTCAAATAGTGATTTCGCTGTTACTCCGGCTAATCCGAACAATCACGTAATCCGAACAGGGGTCGGTCCGATATTGTTCGGATTATCGGGACTGTACTGTACTTCCTTTTTTCGCCTTTGAAACCGTGGAACTTGACGTCGTTGCATAATCGTCCGGATCGGTAATTGCTGTCTACTCCCCGCGCACTGCTTTTGAAAATCCGGCTTCGTTAGAAGTTTTGCAAAACGTTTGTCGCCTTTAAGCCAGCGTTCCATTCTTCTTTATTAATGTCTGGATGGTGGGGTCAAAATAACGCACAATCGTTACTGCGTAGATGAGTTGAATCGAAAGAAGAAATGTACAAAACGGATACAATCAGAACACAGCAGTAAACCAATAAACACTTTGTTTCTAGCAGGAAGGTACTTATCGCCCGAACGCTAATCGTCGAGTCAAAACGGATACAATCAGAACACAGCAGTAAACCAATAAACACTTTGTTTCTAGCAGGAAGGTACTTATCGCTCCGAACGCTAATCGTCGAGTAAGTGTCGAAGCGCGATCGTCTCGAACATTCTCAAAAATACTCAAGTCGACGGCGCGTTTGATAAATAAAAAGCCGAAATAAAAATAGTAGTACAAAAAATGCGGTGTAAACAATGTCGACTTTACGTTTTAAAGTTAGAGCCGAAAGTCCCTTGTTCATAATTATTGCGTGTAATCTCAGAGGCGGCTTTTATCAAAGAGGCTGCGCGCTCACAAGTAGATATCGGCGGTGGCGGCCTTGTGTACTAACGTTAATAATAGTATAATATTACCGTGGTAAGTAATTGTAAAATCGCAGAGAGAAGTGTTTTGAATTTTTTTTTCTAAATTCTTGTGGAACCCCTACAGGGGTATCGCGGAACCCTAGGGTTCCACGGAACACACTTACAGTATGGCTGATCTATTTAAAGGTTTATAATACTGATAAAATAACTAATTATTCACTTTTTAGTTTTGATTTAATTTTTTTTTAATTTTGTAAAACTGGATATTAATAAATTATTTTATATATATAAGACTTGTTACGACCCGCATGTGCAGAGGGCGCTAGTAGTCCTCCTTGTTTACATTTCGTCAGTATGCTTGTAATGCATCCTCGGAGCGGACGTGTACCTACCGTCCTCAATAAACAAACAATTTGTAAAGTATACAGTCCACGCCTTTTGCTTGAGCAATCAAGTTATACATAACTCAAAGTCTGCTCATAATCCGTTCTAGACATTTCTAGAATAACCACACCATTTGTGGTTAAAATCAGAGAGCTATCGACTTCAATCAGTTTTGTGGTCGGTGTCGAGCCCGAGCCAAAAATCAAAATGGCTCCAAAAGAACTATCAGAACTCACCGTGTTTAACAGAAGGAAAGCACATCTGCTCGGTCAGATCACACGCATTAGAAACTCCTTGGAAAATGTGGATTCACCATTGAATCAAGTTGAAATAAGAACTAAACTCGCATTGCTTTCTGAAGTGAAAGCAAAAATAGACAAACTTCGGACCGAAAGCTACAGGGTTCTTTCGGATGAAGAGCTCATGGATTTCGAGGCCAGTTTGGACACGATGGAAGTGGACGCAGATAATTTAGAGGTGAGTCTCAATACCTTACTTGAATCTTCTAATGTGAATACCTCTGAATTGTCTGTGAAAAATGATTTTGCTAATTACAATGTGAAACTGCCATCCATTAATTTACCGGAATTTTCGGGACAATATATTGATTGGTTGCAATTTAAATCCCAATTTGTATCATTAATTCATGATAACGCTTGTTTATCAGACTCGCAAAAACTATATTATTTGCAATCTGCCCTGAAAGGCCATGCAAAACAATTGCAAACAGTAAACGATTCTTACTCATCTTTATTTGAAGCTTTAGAAGGTAGATACGAAAATAAAAGATTAATTGTAAATAGTCATATTGCTGAACTTTTAAATCCTAACAAAATAAAATTTGAATCTGCTTTTCATCTCAGAAGTTTAATAGATTCAATTCAGAGTCATCTTAGAGCCTTAAAACAACTAGAATTAGAACCTAACGCTTTGTGTGAATCAATGTTAATTTTTGTTATAACTCAACGTCTAGATGATGAATCGCGTAAACAATATGAAATGGAATTACATTCTAATGATTTGCCTAAGTGGAATAATTTTTAGACTTTTTAATAAAAAAGGAGCCAGGCCTTAGAAAACGTACAAAGAAATTCTTCGTTGAAAAACAAGAACGAATATTCTCCAAAATTCAGATCATTTGTCGTGAAAAGCAATGAAAAACCTGTCCGTTATGTCCTTCAGAGACACACCCAATTTTAAGTGTAAAATGTTTCACGAGATGTCTGTTCAAGAAAGAAGCAACAAAGTGAGATCCTTAAACCTATGCTTTAATTGTCTAGGCCATCACCTTATTAAGAACTGTTTAAAACTGAACAGGAAATGTAGGGTTTGTAATGCGAACCACAATTCTCTTCTTTGCAAAACAAGTGTCCCCCGAGCGATATCAGAACCACACCAAAACAGAACCCCCCCCCCCTCTCCACAGAGTTCATCAGGGGTCATTTATGACCGGAGTCCAGCCACTACTGTAATAAATCCTCAAACCTCGACGTGTCTTTACAATGAGAGTGGGGAGAAATCTATTTTGCTTTCGACCACGAAGGTCAAAGTTCAGAGTGCGACAGGGGGTTGGCTTGTAATGAACGCGATCCTCGATTCAGGGAGCCAGAAATGCCTTTGTAGCTTGAAGCGTCAAATTTCCTCGGGTTGGAAAAATACTCTATGAATTCAACTATTGTAGGCTTGAATGGAGCTTGCATTTCAGTGAGGAAAAGAATTTCCGCTGAAATTTTGAACGGAAGTTCATTTAAAAGAAAACTTAACTTTCTCATAGTCCCTAAAAATTACTGGTTGCGTTCCTACACAGCCATTGGATTTAACAAAAATAAAATTGCCTCCAAATATAACATATGCAGATGCGAAATTTAATATTCCCAAACGAATTGATATTCTCCTGGGAGGTGAAATATTTTATGAATTATTAAAAAGTAAACAAATAAAATTACATGACAATTCAATAATATTGCAGGACTCCGTATTTGGTTACATTGTAACAGGTTCCATTCAAAACGAACCATCGAACTATTATTTTTGCAATTTCATCCAAGATCAGGTTGATAGAAATTTAACAAAATTTTGGGATTTAGAAGCAATAGGAATTAAAGCAGAGTCTAGTTTGACCCAGACGACCAAGCCATGCAACATTTTAAATCTTCAGTACGTTTCAATAGTGGTCGTTATGAAGTTGGGTTTCCTTGGAAGGGCCATACACAAGAGTTAAATGACAATTTTTCCGTAGCAGAAAACGTAAAATCCTTAACAAGAAGATTCATTCGTGATCCAACTCTGTACATACAATATTCCGAAATTTTGAAAGAATATGAATCTCAAGGAATAATTGAAAGGGTTCTAGAAACTGAAAACCAACTGATAGAGCAGTATTCTATTTACCGCACCAAGCGGTCTTTCGCCAAGAAAGCCTAACTACAAAAATGCGCATTGTTTTCGATGCAAAGTTCTCATGAAGATGGACAACCATTTCTTAATGACTGTATATGGTCAGGTGGGAATTTAAACCCAAACATATTCCACCTGATAATTTCTTTTCGCGTGAACACGATTGCTATCACCGCAGATATAGAACGTGCATTCTTGCAAATCTCATTACGTGACGAGGACAGAGATGCAGTTAGATTTTGTTTCCAGACATTAGATCAAATCAAACAGATCCCTACAAGTTTCAAGTGTATAGATTTAAGCGTGTGATGTTTGGAGTCAACGTAAGCCCCTTCTTGCTCTCCGCAACAATTAAGCATCACATCGAGAATTACCGTGAGCAATATCCAGCAGCAACTAAAAATGCTTGACACTTGTCTCTATGTTGATGACATAATCAGTGGTGCTGATGACATCTCCCAAGCCTTAAAGGAATCAAAGGATGCTAAAACAATCATGAAGAATGCCAGCATGAAATTACGCAAATGGAATTCAAATGATCAAACATTGATGAGAACTTGGTAAAAAGGAAGGCCTTGAGACACATTCTCGTCACCCGGACGACAGTTCTAAAATCCCTTCGTCAAAGGTTTTAGGGATACCATGGGATGTTGTCCACGACTATTTTACAATTGATGTTAAAGGACTTCTGCAATTGGACACGTCAAAACCCATCACAAAAAAGAATTGTGCTTCAATCAGCTGGGAAAATATACGATCCAGTTGGGTTCTTGTCACCCTACACAATTAGGCTCAAATGCCTATTACAAGAACTTTGGCTACGGAAGTTATCCTGGGATGACGAGCTACCGCCAGATATTCATGCAGTATGGTCACAATGGTGGTTAGAACTTCCATTTTTTTATCAGAGTTGAAGATTCCGCGAAAGATCCTCGATTCCAGTGGAGATTCAAGTGAAGTCCAAATCCATACCTTTTCCGATGCCAGTCAAAAGGCATATGGAGCAGTCGCCTTCTTGAGAGTCAAGCACAAGGACAGAGTCAGCGTTGATCTTGTAACATCCAAGAGCCGTGTTGCACCTCTGAAAAGATTATCCCTGCCTAGATTGGAACTGATGGGCGCTCTGATTGCTGCACGCTTAGCGAAGGAAGTCAAGAAAATCCTAGATCAGAAGTGTTCAACCAGAGCCTTTTTCTGGACGGACTCTCAGGTCACCTTACATTGGATCAAAGGTCCAAGCCATAGATGGAAACCCTTTGTTGCGAACCGGGTTCGCGAAATCCAATCCCTCACCGATCCTAACTCGTGGTTCCACTGTTCCGGCAAGGACAACCCAGCAGATCTACTTACGAGAGGAATCAGCGTAGACGCTCTTACAACCAACTCCAAGTGGTGGAATGGATCCTCGTTTCTACGTCAAATTGACTTCCAGACCAAAGGACTAGATGAAGCGATCCCAGAAAGAGTGTATTTAACGGAAATGAGAAAGAACTCAAATCCAAAAGAGGACATTTCCTTGACATTGACAGTGACTAAAAACAATTTCCTTGAAAACATTATTGATATTTCAAACAACTATGTAAAATTAATTCGTGTTGTAAGTTTTCTTTTACAGATTCATACACAACTGCAGAACCAGAATTACAAAGATAAAGGGACCCCTTACTTCACAGGAGGTAAGTCATGCTGAGAACTGGCTGATCCACTCATTGCATGAAAGGGAGTTCTATGAAGAAATGCGCAAATTGTTGGCAGGTAAGCCTATTCCTATGAAAAGCAAATTAACTCCACTTAATGTTTTTCTTGATGAGAGCAACATCATTAGAGTAGGAGGCAGACTTGCCAATTCAAATTTAAATGAGAAGGCTAAATTTCCCATGATTTTACCTAGTAGAAACGTTTTAACTGATATTATATTGAGCCATTATCATAAAAAATATTTGCATGCAGGACCCCACTCACTTTTATATCTTGTTCGTTAAAAATTCTGGCCACTCAATGGCAGAAATAACTGTCGTAGAATTATTCATGAATGTGTGAATTGCTTTAAGAACAAGCCCATCACTATGAATCAAATTATGGCTAACCTACCGAGAGATCGTGTAATACCGAATTATCCCTTTAATGTCACGGGCGTTGATTTTGCAGGCCCATTCGTCATTAAGTTTAAAAATCAAAGAAAAGGGGCATTAAATAAAATTTATGTAGTAGTCTATGTATGTTTATGTACAAAAGCAATTCATTTAGATTTTGTGACAGATCTCACATCCCAAGCATTCATTGCAAGTTTAAAACGTTTTTTTGGTAGGAGAGGAAAGTGTGCAAAAATCACCACCGACAACGCTAAAACATTTGTTGGCGCAAATGCCAAAATTAAAAAATTGTTCAAGATGATTAAATTACCGGATCACACATTAGCAGAATTTTTGACAAATGAATCGATAGAGTGGAACTTTATCCCACCCAGGTCCCCAAAACATGGAGAACTATGGGAAGCAGGAGTAAAGGCATTTAAATTCCACTTAAAAAGAGTCGTGGGGAACGCACATTTAACTCTCGAAGAGTTCATCACAATACTTTGTGAAATTGAGGCTGTGCTAAATTCCCGACCACTCACTCCTTTGACGTCAAATTTCGATGATTTCGAAACACTGACCCCTGACACTTCTTAGTAGGTAGACCCCTAACATCCATAGTTGAACCGCAAATAACTAATATAAACGAGAATCAGTTGTCGAGATGGGAAAGAGTAAAAAAATTACCCAACATATATATAAGCTTTGGAAACGCGATTATTTGAATAATTTACAAGAACGTCACAAGTGGAAATTTAACAAAAATAATGTTTCTGCAGGAACCTTAGTTTTAATCAAAGATGAAAATCTTCCTAGTACGAAATGGAGTACCGGAAGAATAACTGAAATTTTTCCTGGCGCCGATGGTAAGGTGCGAGTTGTGAACCTGCGTATGCCAAACGGAAATATATTAAAAAGGACAATCAGAAATCTTTGTATATTACCTGTATGAATTTTGTTATTAGTTATTATTGTATGTGTATAAATTAACTTCAATCGTATTTAAGTATCATAAAATGTATTGTGTATTTTTTATTTAAGTACTGTAAATATTGTGTATTTTTCATTTAAGTACTGTAAATATTGTGTATTTGCATTTAATATTGTGCATGCCTTTTGCTTTGTAAATATTGTGTATTTTGTATGTAAGTATCGCCAATTGCATTATGTATTTGTATTGAAATTTCATTTCAATGGCGGGGACTCTGTTACGACCCGCATGTGCAGAGGGCGCTAGTAGTCCTCCTTGTTTACATTTCGTCAGTATGCTTGTAATGCATCCTCGGAGCGGACGTACCTACCGTCCTCAATAAACAACAATTTTTAAAGTATACAGTCCACGCCTTTTGCTTGAGCAGTCAAGTTATACATAACTCAAAGTCTGCTCATAATCCGTTCTAGACATTTCTAGAATAACCACACCATTTGTGGTTAAAATCAGAGCTATCGACCTCACCCAAGACTATTTTCACAAAATCTTTTCGAGAATTCGGGGTGTTCCTTAGAATCGATGGTGGCTTAGATGTGAATAAAAACTTAATATTTCTAGCCCTACGAATAATGAAATGATTATTAGTGCAAGCGGTCACCACAAAATGTCTAGGCGGTCCACCGGTCGATCGCGATCGACTTAATGCTTACACCGGCTTTAAAGGATTATATTTTTATGAAACTATGATATCAGTAATTCAGATTAAAAAGTTTACTTTTTCTTTTTTTTTTCCTTTCGCTTACAAGATATCAATGACTTTTCGATTTCGATTTGGGTTGTTGGTAACAGGAATCAACAGAATGGAAAACGCAAAGTTTAAAAAATTAGGGGAAAAATCACTATATTCATATATCACTACATATATATGTGGGAAATTTCCACAAGAACATTCTTTAGAGAACGCTGGCAACGCAGCCACCAGCAAATTAACGAGGGAGATGGGGATTCAGCGAGCGGACTCTAAACGTGGAGGTCGAAGATCCAGGGCTGAGAAAAAGAGCGACGAGAACAGTGACAGAATACGGACCCACCACTCGTTGTTCACAAGACAGACGTGTAGGTCACTCTCAACAACCAAATACCAGAGAGTATTGTGAAGATAAAGTGTCATCCATTGTACTAGAGCTGTCGTTAAGAGCCAGAGGTGTTGAATCGAATTGTAAATCTTTTATTATATGTGTAAACGTCTATCGTAGTGAGTAGAACTGTATCTATTGTCCTACATTAAACGTTAGTTTAGCAAAGAACGAGTGTAGTCATTGAATACCCCTAGAACTGAGTAATAATCCTACATATATCATTATATAATATCACTAATCAATGGTACACACAATGGCGGGGGGTTCCCCAGGGTTCAGACCCCCCCCCCTCCCGAAGCCCTTGATTTTTTTCCGATTGATTATAATTCTATGTATATGGTACGTACGTAAAATTTGCTTAAGTATTTGCTATTAATAATTAATTTTATTAATTCTAATTATTTTTAACAATTAATTTTCACTGTTTTTGTTCCCCAAAATCGATAAAATCAAAAGATCAATCAAAACATTGGGCAGCATTTTGAAGCATAATACGAGAATGATGGACTTTCGATCCTGGACACACACACACACCCTCCCTCCCCCTTGAAAATTCCAGTGCGTGCTACTGCCACTAGTATTACTTAGAGCAAAGCAACCTTTTTCTTAGCTTAAATACCTTCATTTTTCCTAGCATAAATAATAAAGAAAAGCAGGTTGGGTGACGTGGTTGGTTTGTCGCTGGCCTTCTGCACACAAGGTTGTCGACCCAAGTCGGTAGATTTTCATGACGCTGAAAATCGACTGCGAGCATGTTGTATGATTTTACATCATGTGTAAAGAACAATTTCAATTCTAAAATTCTGCGAGCTGCATCTACCCGATGCTCGGTGTTGGAGGAAGAAATTCAGTCTCGAGCCAGTCAATTAAAGTAACTTAGTTTATTCAGAACTACCGAGTGAGAGTGAGCACGTGATTGCTTCACCCTTTTTATATACAGAACATAATGACGTCACACAACCTCTTCACAGTTACAAAAACGTGGCGCCATGCAGCCACTCATTCACACAAATCATTTTTATTCACAACATCATGTAAAATATCTCTAGTGTCTAGGAGTGGATGCCCTCGGTAAAATTGAATCCTAGTACAAGTTCGCATCGTGAAGAGCTCAGGTGCTTCCCTCTAGGGAAGAAACTGGGCGTCATAATTACTTGCGGCAATTGGTATCCGCCTAATTGATGCCACACTAAAAAGAGATGCCAGCTTCCGGAGAATGTACTAGGTCTGCAATGGTAAAACACCAATCGGCAGCCCATTAGAAATAAAAAATTAAAAAATAATAATAATAAAGAAAAACGATACAAATAGGTGATCTATAAAAATATACTGTGGCAATCGATACGACACTCCAACATAAAAAAAATTGTAAATTCATTACATATGACTCAGATGTAGGGAAATAATTACACTACTGTATTAAGTAGACAGTTTGATATTTCAGTAAAAATTGTTAGAACTGTACATTCTTTTTGTTTTAACCCATATATGACTAACAAACATATACATGGAGGGAAAAAGAAAAGGTTAAAAATTTCAATTTCAGAAGAAATCTTTTCATTGCTTCTTTAATGTATAAATAAATTTATTTACCGTACTCACAGAATTCATTGGTTTCAAAATCTTGTTTTTGTAATTCAATCATTTTTCACAGCGAATTGCATTAAAAGTCATAATTTTTCAAATAATCGAAACAACTCTTTTTATCTTTTTCGGTTCAATG
Organism: Trichonephila clavipes; assembly: GCA_019973935.1. Classification (NCBI taxonomy): domain Eukaryota; kingdom Metazoa; phylum Arthropoda; class Arachnida; order Araneae; family Nephilidae; genus Trichonephila; species Trichonephila clavipes. The sequence goes on from BMAU01000426.1 coordinate 25,240, forward strand.
GAAATCGGCAAGGGTTGTGTTACTTGCAACACAGTTACAGATATCTAAAATAACGCACGTCAGATAAAAGTCATGAGACGACAAAGATAAAGTAAAATTATCGTTAGATACATGATTCATGAAGTCAACGAGTTAGGAGGAGAAAATAGCTCATGATAGCGGCCTTCAAACTTTGTGTCGACTCGCAAAACCCTTGAAAGTATAAGGTATTTCTTCAAAACCTCATCCAAGCGCGACCCTTGGACTGTACTACAGGACTGTCCTACTGTACTATCGAAAGAATTCGTTGCAGTCGATGTTAATGTGTGTAAAGCCCTAATTATGGCAGACAGAGACATCTCAGTAATTACTGATGCAGATTCCGACGATGAAAGCGAATAATGCAGCTCCTGTTCCCACGTCATCCGAAATGAGGAACATCATGAAAAGTATGCGCAGTTATAATTAGACGCACATTCCAATGATGAAATCAATAACAAAATGGACGACATTGAACAATTTGGTGACAATCTGATGCTGAAAAAGACAACGCAAAGAAAAATATCAGACAATTTTCCAAAAATTCAATTATTGTTTTGTTTCTCGAAAAACTTGGAACTCGAAAAACTCGAAGAACTACAAGCATACATTATCTTAATATGGATTTATTAAGATATTTAAATTAATCCTTTAACAAATTAGATTATAATAATATATCTGTATGAGAATCTACGGTGGCAAAACACACAATATATATATAATACCAAATTAACCTAACCTGGACCACTATCAATTATTGACTCGACTAAACTCAATTCCAATACTATCACTGATCCTAATATTAAATAGTCAATTCTACCTTGCTGTAGTCTGAAGAAGCGATCACAACAATCTTAGATGAAGGCGTGTAATTACTCGAGTGCAATGGTATGCACCTTGACTCAATGTATCCCTATCCCGTATAATTTCTGCTAGTCGCCACGTAATGTTTTACAAAACTTCTCCACGCTTGAATCACGGATTATGTTTACATTCCTCTAATTGCCATCCCGCCTACTCTAACTTCTGATATTTAAAAGCTTCCTAATTTGCATCTTTCTTTCACGCTTAACTTCTTGGATTTGGTTGGAAAAGAGTTGCCGTTAATTCTGGCCCTAAAGAACCCAAAGGACATGTTAAAGAAAAGACGCGTGAGCCCATCACAAGTTTCGTGAAAGAAAAAAAAAGGAAAACTAGCAGCAAGTCCAGTAAAAAAAGTGACAAAAGAAACAGAAAAATTGTGCAAATTCATCAAGTGCTACTGCCAAATCGCCTTCAGAGTACATGAGAGAATATCAAGCACGGAAAAAAAACACTGCAAAATACTCTTAATGCCGAGTTTAAGGGATGGGAATGCTATTGAGACTCTTCTAATGACAGCACAGATTAATATGGACTTTGTGAATCACCCTGTGGCATTAACCACAGAGCCCTTAACAAGTCTCGTGCGTGTTGGAGCTGATGCAAGTAAATCAATAATAAATTCTATCTTACGTTACAAAGACTATGAATCCCTTAAAAATGCCCACAAAGAATTTCAAAAGCGATTCATTGATAATCCTTTCGGTCCCGGGCGTTCAATTTATGACAGATTATGGTTTAGAGATGATTTGAGAACGCCTGTTGCTGACCGCAAAAATATTTTATAACATATTTTACCGGGAATAATTTAGAAGACACATTATAAAGCATGCCACAATTGCCGACAAAGTTTAAGTAGGAAAAGTATGCCAAATTTATCAAAATATAATGGTTTTGTATACCCAGAAATTCCAGCACATCTTTCTACTTGGGATTTGGTATCCGAAAGACTCATTTCACTACGAACACATTTGAGACAAGTACGAGGTCAGTTTGGATTATTAGGGCAAATAATCAATGTTCCAACGTCGCCAAAGAAGTTTCACTTCTATCGCGTGGCGCTCCACGCACCATTTTTAATTTTTTTTTTTTACCATTAAAAACATGCAGCCCACAATTTAAAGTAAAATAGAACTCGCGACCCATAATACCAAATGAGTTTGACATGTCTGTCTCATACAGGATTCTAAATATTACCCGATGCACGCACTCTGACAAGTTAACAAATTCCTGAACAATGACGTAAATGTTATCAAGCAACTGTGCTTCCAATGATAACGAAACTGGAGAATTCTTTTTATCATTTATGTAACACTGATATATTTCGTAGAACTAACTACCGAATATTTAACGAATAAATTATCCTCTTAACGTTAGTTCATCGTGATAAAAATCTAACTAGTTAGTTAGGTATCAGTATTACTTTAGCTTTGATAAATGTATAATATGTTTTAAATTCACTCTCCGTGTTTTTCCATTTTAACTGCTCTGTTGAGAACTATACATTTCTTAAATTTCAGTATTATTATTAATTCTTCCCTTAAAGTGTAGATAATATATATACATATATATAACTATTTAAAAATTAAGGAAGCAAGTAAAAAATTTAAGAAAAACCAAGCGAGACAGTTATGAGTAAATATAAGTACAAAAGCAGGAAAACCAAATAGAGAAAAAAGGACGCAAAAAGGCTTCCACGGGAGCTTCAATTCTTTTAAACCAGGGGTACTCAATCTTTTTTTCTGCTGGACCGCATACATATGTCAGCCATTTCCCGCGGGCCCCAACATGAAGATAAATGGGGGAGGGGGGAATGCTTAAAGACCAAGATAACAATGGAAATTTAAAATGTGGAAAATTGATCAAAATATTATAACTCCTGTTTTGCCTTTTTTAATTATTATTTTTGATATTTTTTATTTTTGTCACTAATATTAAATTAGAAGCATTTAAGAAACACTCCTTCACAATATCTGCATCAGCAAACGGTTTGATATTACCAGTAATATTACAAACTTCATAGGATGTCTTTGTTACCACTGCGATATTACCGCTGATAAAACACTTTGTTGCTTACATCACCTTTTGAAAAAGATCTTGGAGGGAAAAGTGTCATTGAATGATTCCTGTTTATTGGTGTTTTTTAAATACAGCACTTTCGTGACAAATCAAAAAATTACTGATCCATTTCGAATATTTTTCGCTAGTAAGATCTGAAAGATGGTTTAAAATTAGTTCCACCCATAAAATTGTTGCTACTCCACTATTATCTGTTATCACTAACCGTTCCAAATAGAAAAAGAATATCAATTGGTACCCGTAAGATTCCGACAGTAAAAAGCAAATTTGATTTCTTGATAAAGAATTTCCCACCAAATTTTCTTAATTATCTTAAATAAATTAACTTTTCGGGGCAATGGACCACATCCGGGCCACTGCAAAAGACTCGGTGGGCCGCAGGTGGAGTACCGCTGTTTTAAACGATTAAAAGAATATGGAGAAATACTTCAGGGCGACTATAAATGCATAAATATACACTGAGTGGCCCAAATAATACAAATAAAAATTACAAAAATATATACTGAGTATAGGAATGTAGGGGTGCACGTAACGCGGGGACGCACAAACACAAATAATAAGAGACGAAAGGAAAGACTAAGTGTTTATTGAAAGCGTTGTTGACAAGAGAGAGAGAGAGTAATGTGTTTACAATAACTGTTCAGCACATGAACTATGAAGTCCAGCTGCAACCCACAATTGCTGCACCACCTACTTGATGTCAGAAAAGATAGTTTGCCAAATTCAAAGCTTGTACTCTCTGAAAATGGAAGAGGTGTAAGCGATTTTCGTTTAACACTCTACAAACGGTCTGTGGACTCACGCTTACGTGTTGAGCACCGCACCAGCTCTTGTATTTCACTCGAGTCATCGTTTTGTATGGTGATCTCTCACGAAAGAGCGTGGGGTTTATTGCGAGTGCCCTCTTTCCTCCAAATTAGGAAATGTCACATTGCCTATTGTATCGGGACACGCCAGTTGACTACACCTGATTTCAATATCGATGCTCAGCAACCTAACTACATTCTACAAAGCTCACGGTGTCTTGAATACATACTGTTTGCGCAAGCGCAACAGCGCTGCCTGGATTGCGCATTCCCAGTTATTCTGATGTAACTGTAAAAAGAGTTGTGAGTAAAAAATAAAGACCAGTCCACTAAAAACTGTGTTCGAATTGAGTGCTGAGTATTCGACGGAGTGAGCCATAACATTGGTTTGGTAGAATCCGGAGAAAAACCGCGTGTAGTGATGAGTTAAAATTGTGCCGGAAATTGTGTCTGAAAACTGAGCGAAGAAACTGAGTTTCCGAAGTATTTTTTGTGTCTTGAGAGTCCAGCGCAATTCATCAGCCGAAGTAAGAGCGATTTCCTTGCTTCTTATTTGATATCAAATTAATGTTATGTGTTAAAATGTCGAGACAATTAAAAGTCTTAAAAAGGACGAGCTTTTGCTGGTCGCCGAGGAGCTGGGATTAGACATACCCCAGAATCCAAAAATTATAGTATTAAAAAATTTAATTGAGAGTAGTGAAATCTTTGAAACTGATAAGGAGTTTCTGCAAAGTGTCATTGATGGCGTTTTGGCGGAAAAGGCCGCTAAAATTGAACAAGAAAAATTTTAATTAGAGTCTGAAAAGGCCAAGATTGAACTTGAAAAAATTAAATTAGAACAGTTAAAGAAAGAACTTGAGTTAAATAATGCTAAATGTAAATTGTCCCCTGCGCAAGAGAAAAGTGAACATTTCGAATCTGTCCCATCTGATATTGAAAACTTAATTAAAAGTATCAAAACTCTAACAATACCTGTCCCTTCTAATACAGAAGCCTATAATTTATTTTTTCAATCACTAGAAAAAGCTTTTAAAACAAAAAATGTGGAGAATAAATTTAAAGCAGAGATTATATTGAATATGTTGAGAGAAAAGGTGGGAAATTTAATGATTTATGTTAAACAAGAGGAACTGGGTGATTAAGAAAAAATCAAGCAGTTAGTGCTAAAACAATTTCAACCAACTCCTCAAGTATTGCTTAACCAGTTTCGAAGGTCCCAAAAACTACCAAATGAGAACTATGTTCAGTTTGCTTCTAGAATTGAAGCAATGTTTGATTATTATTGTAAATTAAGAAACGTTAAAATGAGTTTAATGAGTTATGCCAGTTAATTGTTGCCGATCAGATAATTAATTCTCTTGATCAAGAACTGACCAGTTATATTAATTTAAAAATGTGCGAAAATTGGTACACACCAGATAAGCTGGGTCGTGAATTAGATTTGTTTATGTCATCTAAAGTTTCAAGTAGAAATGAAATAAATACGGGTTTCCGACAAAATAAATTCTTTAAGAGTGGCGTCGACAGAAAGGGGTTAAAGGTGTAACTAGTGTTTTTTTGTCCGATGTCAATGAAACAAAATGTTCATATTGTTGTGAAAATCATGCTATTCATTGTGAAAATCATGCTATTCCTTTTTGTACAAAATTTAAACAACTTTCCGTTCATGATAGAGTAGAGATAGTTAAAAAACAGCGACTATGCTTTCTGTGTTTAAGAGTAGGTTGTATGGCGTCGAAGTGCAAAGCGAAACCTTGTAAATTATGCGCTAAGAGGCACCATGTCTCGTTACATTTCCCCAAACAAAATACGGATTTTCAAACAAGCCATAGCAATTCGAATGCTTTCTATCCATCAACCGAATCAAGGTTAAATGCAGAAGCGCGAGAGAGAATTTATAACCCTGCTTTTCCCTCTAGAGAGGTTTCTGAGAAAGATAGTAATGCGGTGTTTGCAATTAATCAAAAAAAAAGGAACCACTAGTGTGTTTTTGAGTTCCGTGAAGTGTTTTGTAAAAGATTCATAGGACGAGAAATGGAAAATAAGAGGTCTGCTCGACGTCGGTTCTATGACAAATCTAATTAGGAAAAAATTCGTAGAAAAATTAGGATTACGAAAAGAAAAAGTAAATATTTTGGTCACGTGTTTAAATTACTCCTCTGTATGTGTTAAAAATTGCGTAACTACGGAAATCTCGAATTCCGATGGTAGTTATAAAAAGAGAATAAAAATGTTAGTTGTAGATAAAATTACTGATTTAACTACAGTTAAAAATCTAAATGTGAAAGGATTAATTCCTGAAAATATAAATTTAGCAGATAATTTCTTTTATGTGCCAGGTCCCATTGATTGTTTATTGGGTGCAAAAATTTTTTATGAATTATTGCGTAGTGGGCAAATTCGTTCTGAAAATTCTAATCTTATTTTCCAAAATACTGTGTTTGGATTCGTGGCTTCAGGGAGCAATAGTTTTGCAGATACTGAAGCACGGGTTCATTGTGGATTAATTAAAGGAGATTTAAATCAGACTTTAAAAATGTTTTGGGAATTGGAAAACGTTGAGGTAGAGAGAACTAAAAATGAAGAAGCAATTTTTTGTGATGATCACTTCCTAAAAACGCATTCTAGAGATAAGGAGGGTCGGTATGTGGTTAAAATGCCCCTTAAAAACGAACCAAATTGTTTAGGTGAGTCGAGGGACATATCGCTCTAAAACGATTGAGTGTGCTGTGGACTCGATTAATCAGAGATCCTCAATATCTTAAGTTGTATAGAGACTTTATACATGAGTATGACCAACTTGGTCACCTGAAAGAGGTTGTCGTAGAGCATGACAACTCTGAGGTTGCCTATTATATGCCACACCATGGCGTCCTTAGACCAGAAAAGAGCACAACGAAGCTGAGGGTAGTTTTTAATGCTACCAATCCTACAAGTAATGGGTTATCGTTGAATTCCATACAATACAATGGAGGACTGGTTCAAAATGACCTGTTTACAATTATGATTAAATTTAGAGAGCATCCTTATGCCTTTACGGCAGGTGTGAAGATGATGTACCGAATGATACTCATCCATGAGAGCCAACAGCCGTTGCTTAGAATTTTGTGGAAAGAAAGTCCAGAGGATCCGGTGAAAACCTTTGAGATGAAAACAGTCACATATGGCACGGTGAGTGCACCCTTTTTAGCAACGAGAACTTTACTGCAGTTATCCAGAGATGAAGAGAACTTTCCTTTGGCTGCACCTGTTCTTAGAGAAAACTTTTATATGGACGACGTTCTTTGCGGCGCTGCGTCTTTAATGGAAGCCAAGGCCTTGAAGAACCAACTTTCCGGCATTTTGAAAAAGGGAGGAATGGAATTGCACAAGTGGGGTAGTAGTCATCCGGAACTGGCTTCAAATATCCTTGGACACTATGAGTTCGAGAATCCAATTGAAACCAAGACATTAGGAGTGTCCTGGAAATCACAAGAGGGTTGTTTTATTTTTAAAATTGCAGTGGAGTTAAAAGAACCCTACACCAAGAGATGTGTCCTTTCCACAATAGCAAGACTGTTTGATCCATTAGGACTATTAGGTCCAGTAGTCGCAAGAGCCAAGATCTTCATGCAGAGTCTTTGGAGTCTTAAAATCGACTGGATCGACGAGTTGCCTTCTGAGAGAGCCAAAGAGTGGCATCGTTTCCTAGAGGACTTCAACACTGTAAGAAGTATCTGCATTGGTAGATGTATAGTGCATCCTCAAGCGACAAGGGCAGAACTTCACGGTTTTGCTGATGCTTCAGAGAAATGTTACGGAGCAGTGATATATTGCCGTTCTAAATCGCCAGATGGTGCAACAACAGTGAAGCTTGTAACAAGTAAAAGCAGAGTAGCACCTGTGAAGAGTGTCACAATGCCGCGACTCGAGCTGTGTGCCGCCGTTCTTCTTGCAAAACTGATGAAAAGAGTTGAGACTGCCTTACAAATGGAAACACCCCCCCCCCGTGTACCTGTGGAGTGACTCGACTATTGTCTTAGCGTGGATCCAGAAGGAGCCTATAACTTGCTTCAAAACCTTCGTGGCAAATAGAGTTGCCACAATCCAACACCTGACTAACGCAGAGCAGTGGCATCATGTTTCTTAGGAACAGAACCCAGCTGACCTCGTTTCAAGAGGTCTCGACCCGTCCAGTCTTCTCAACAACTCTTTGTGGTGGAATGGACCTAAGTTTTTAACGACGAAAGATTTTCCGGAAAAGAATACCCTTTCATCAGTGACTGATAATGATGAATTTAACTGTGAATTTAAAAGTAACGCAAAGCACTGTGTTAATTTAAATCTAACAAACTCAACATTTATGACTGACCTGTTAAATATAAGTAATAAGTGCACTAAAATAATTATATATATATATATATAGAATGTTAAGTTTTATTTTTAGGTTCATAGCAAATTGCCGAGGAGAAAAAAGGAGAGAACCTTTAGATGTCCAGGAAATCAACCAAGCGGAGGTCACCTTAATCAGGATTGTGCAACTACAGGAGTTCAAAAGAGATATAATGAGTTTGAAAGAAAATAATAGAGTGTCTGCAGAAAGTCTTATAAAAAGCTTAAATCCCTTTTTAGATAAAGATGGTGTGTTGAGAGTTGGTGGTAGACTTTCTAATAGTGATTTGAACTTTGAATGCAAATTTCCTGTAATATTACCTTGTAACCATAAATTAACGAATTTAATTGTAGAATATTTTCACTTAAAATACTTACATCTAGGTCCACAGGCCTTACTATATCAAGTAAGACAGAGATTTTGGCCTCTTAGAGGACGTAATGTATGTAGGAAATGATTGTCTGGTATGTTTTAAAGTGAAACCTATAACTTGTGAACAAATAAAGGGCAATTTGCCTAAAGAAAGAGTTAGGAAAAATTTTCCTTTTAATTGCAGTGGGATTGACTTTATTGGACCATTTTGGATCAAGAGCAACAAACAGCGTAAAAGTAGTTTGTATAAGACATGTGTTTCAATTTTTGTGTGTTTTGTCACTAAAGCTGTACATTTTGAATTAGTGTCAGATTTAACAACTCAGACATTTATTGCCTCATTAAAGAGATTTAATGCTAGAAGAGGAAGACCCTCTCTAATATTTTCTGATAATGGTAAAACATTTATAGGAGCTAATGCAGAACTCAAGAGATTGTACAAGTTAGTGATAAATCCTGATCCTGAATTGGCTGGTTTCTTAGTAGATGAAAATATAAATTGGAAATTTCTCCCTTCCAGAGAACCAAATTTTGGCGGCTTATGGGAAGCTGGCGTAAAGTCGTTCAAATTCCATTTTAAACGTGAGGCAGGCAATTCTAGGTTTACTTATGAAGAGTTTCTAACCATTATGACTCAAATTGAGGGAATTTTGAATTCCCGTCCTCTCACCCCGTTGTCAACGGATATAGATGATTTGTCGGTTTTGACACCGGCACACTTTTTAATTGGAAGACCAATTACTTCCATTAGTGAACCAAACATTATACATATAGAAAAAAAATAGATTAAACATATATCAGAGATTAACAAAAATTGTGCAGTCTATATGGAAAAAAGGTGTGGAGTAATAATTACTTAAGTAATCTTCAACAGAGATCTAAATGGAAATTTGAAAAGGATAACGCTAGAGTGGGTGATTTAGTCCTTATTAAAGAGTATAACTTAGCAGTCAATAAATGGCTAATGGACAGATTGATCGAGGTATTTCCTGGAAAGGATAATAGAATTAGGGTTGTAACAATCAAGACTCAACATGGTGTAGTAAAAAGACCTATTTCTAAAATTTGTATCTTGCTCATGAGAGAATGAATTTTTTTCTTTTTGTATTACAAGATTTTACTTATTTTTAAGTTATTGTAATTAATCTTTTAGTATTGTGTGTATTTTAGTGAATTCTTTCTGATTTATAATTATTTTAATAGTGTTACATTTTAATATACCAATATTGTATAAAAAGCCATGAAACTTATTGAATGTTGTAACATTGCAATGCCGGGCGGAATGTTTGCGCAAGCGCAACAGCGCTGCCTGGACTGCTCATGCCCAGTTATTCTGATGTAACTGTAAAAAGAGTTGTGAGTAAAAAATAAAGACCAGTCCACTAAAAATTGTGTTCGAATTGTGTGAGTGCTGAGTATTCGACGGAGTAAGCCATAACACATACCATTGAGTAAAGTGCATTTAGACTACACTTGTGAAGAGTCTATCCGCGTTTCTTTATAACACTAATCCTCTTGGGAAATATATTGGTTCTTTAAAAATTATTATATTGTAAAACTTCCTACCGATGAAGAAAATGTGACTATGGAAATAAAGACTTGTATATATATATATATATATATATATATATATATATATATATATATATATATATATATATATATATGGGAGTCCGACTAAAATCTTCGAATAAAAATCAGACTCTTTAGAAGTCGGGATTTTAAATTGGCGAGGTGGTTGTCTAGGGGTAAGTATTAAAGGGTTAGTGATGAATTAATGGAATCAAAGGCATTTAAACGCAAATACTTCATTTAAGTAAAAAAAAGAATTTATTTCAAGTTAAAGGGGAAAATGTACAAGGGGAATATTTACAAAGGGAAAGAGACATGCAGAAGTTAGATTAATTGAAAGTTGAGTTATACTTTTATAAGACGGGGAAATTAATTGCACTTCTCATGCTTGGACGCTTGGACTGAAATCGCGCTGGGCGCGAAATGCGCAAAAGACGTGTCGTGTTGAACCGGCGGGGGGTTTGTAGGCCTCTGCCGAAAAAATCATAATCATTCAAGCCGGCGCTCCGCAGCCCACCAGACGGTGCTGCTTCGGAATGCGGTAATAAACAAAATTGACATTAATAGTCCTCTGAAAAGGATATGACTCAACCTTTTACAAAATGTTTCAAACGGAAAATTCTACAAATATATATATTAAAAAAGCGATACTCAACCTGTGGCCTACCGAGTCTTTTAAAGTGGCCCGGTCATGACCCATTTCTCTGAAAAAATATTTTATTTAAGACAATGTATCAAAAATTTGGTGCGATTTTACAAGAATTCTTTTACAAGAAATCAAATTTATCATTTTTTCCATTTTTGTTCTCAATGTCGTACGGCTGCGAATTAATTTTCTTTTTTCTATTTTTAACAATTACGGTTATTGATAACAGACAACAGTGGACCATCAACAATTTTATGGGTGGAACTAATTTTGTGTGAGAACAATCTTTCATACCTTGAAAGCGAAAAATATTCGAATGATTTGGAGGTTGACTGCTTTGTAGTGAAAAACAAACATGGATCAGTACTTGTTTGATTTGTTAGAAAAGTACTGCATTTAAAAAATACCAATAAAAAGGAATTTTTTTAATGATATTTTTCCTCTTTAAAGAGGTGATAAACAGGCTTTATTGAATACAAGCTGGTATACCCGTTCTTCGCACGGGTGAAATGAAAAATTAAACAACACAGATTGAAGGAAAAAGAAGATTTTAATGGGTTAATTTTATGTGAATTGAAAATTAAACAAAAAAAGCTCTTTGCATATCTCAGCTAAACAAAAAAGAAAGAAAAAATACCTTTGTTAAATTTTAACTATGTAGATCTAATAGCCGATAAAAAGGATTTTTTAAATTTATAATTTCTCGTGACACTCTTGAGGGTCGATTTTTCAAAATACCTCCCTAAGCTGATCTCTGCTCAGCAAAAGTAACACATTCTTAAAAGTTTTGCGTAATGAACGCTTAAAGTAGTGTAAATAATTTATATCTGAAAGTGTAATACATTAATATTACTTTCGTAATACATTAATATTATTGTATTTATTTTATTTTAAAATTGTAATATTCGCAAGGAACGCCGTTTCTTAAATTATAATGGCGATTCAATGAAAAACATAGCGAAATGTTAACGATAGAGTCAAGTTGGCAAATGCCTAGCTACTTTCGTAGCTCGGGCTTTATTAGAGCTTTGTAAAACCCGCCGTGTAGGGGGACGATGCACGTTATTACTTTATCCACCGCATTATGATTTACTGCAGTTTTTTTAATACATTGTTTTTTTATCACTACATTGAAAATTAAGGGATATACATAAACAAATACTCTACTTTGGAAAATTTAATCCGTTAGAGCTAATAAATTAATTAAAGATATTCCACTGTAAAATTAATTATGTACACCGTTCACTTAAAATAAGTAGTCAAATCATTTTCCAAGGTCTACATTAACAGACAAAACCATAAGACACTTAAATTTTGACATTAACTATTTTTTGCGACAAAAATAATAATCTTTGCAATCCGCTGAAAACGCAATATGTGCTACAAAACTTTTCGCCTTCCCCACTAAAATACTTATCATAGAACCCGTGCTGCCATATATTTTGGAAGAGTGGATTTCAAAGAATATTAAAGCTAAGTATTGGTAGAATATTCCTGCTAAGTTGGTGTGATGTGGTAGTTAGGAGAAGGGGGTGCCAGCTCAAATGTCGTTCAAGTCACTTGACCATTGTTCAAAATTACGTGGTCCGTCTCTAAAAGCCCTCGTGTAGCTGAACAGTGCGACGTTAATATTCACTCACTGCAAAAAATACAGTGCAGTAGTTATAATTTTATATTTAAAAATGCAATATCTACATATTCAATTAAAATTACAGTGTTATAATTAACTACTAACCACAAAAAAATTATGAAAGTTTGTCCAAACGATGTAGTGTGAATGAGAAAGTTTATTTACTTTTAAGTACCAGAAGTGATAAAAGTAGTTATTTTGAAAATAGATCAACATCTTACTACCAAATGTGCATAATAAAATCATAAAAAAAAACATTAAAATAAAGAGAGATTTATAACAACCTCTCCCTTCAGAACTTAGTTTTATTCTGAAATAAAAAAAAATAGGCATTATTCTGATCACAGGAATTAAATAGAAGCGAGCCCCTTGCGCAGCCAAAACAAAAAGTTTTTCACAAACAAAAGATAGATATATGCTGACGTGGGCTTTTTTGCAGCTTTTTTGCTTGCAGATGGCAGAATTTTTTCCTTCTTACTTGACAAATAGCGTTATATTTTGGACACTTTTACAAATTTTTATAAATTATAGCCTATGGTATAAATTATAGCCTATGTGTTATTCTGATGTATAAGCTATATTACTGTAAAGTTTCATTAAAATCCATTAAGTAGTTTTTGCGTGAAAGACACACAAAGATTTTCACAAACTTTCACATTTATAATATATATTAGATTCTTTATAACAGCAACAAAGTGTTTCGTCAGTGGTAATGCCACAGTAGTAACAAAGACATCCTAAGAAGTTTGTTACATTATTAGTACTCGTATGAAACCGTTTACAGATGCAAAAATCGTGAAGGGGTGTTTCTTAAATTCTTTTAATTTAGTGTTTATGACAAAGATAAAAAAAATTAAAAATAATAATTAAACAAACCAAAACAGAAGTTATAAAAAAATATTTTGATCAATTTTCCATATTTTAAATTTTCAATGTTATCTTGGTCTTAAGCATTTCTACCTCACCCCCTCCCCTATTTTAATCTCATATTGCGGCCAGCGTGAAATAGCTAACATATGTATGCGGCCCGCGTGAAATAGCTAGTATATGTATGCGGCCCGCGTGAAATAGCTAACATATGTATGATGCCCGTGTAAAATGGCTGGCATATGTATGCGGCCCAGTAGAAAAAAGGTTGAATACCCCTGGATTATATATAAAACTTTCAGGTTAGACTGCTAACGGCTAGCAGTGATTAATTAAACGTGAAATGAGGCGTGGAAACTTCGTAACTGATTACTGTAATATTAAAGGTGACGATTTGTCACAACTAGGAGTCAAATTAAATTAGGTCGTTAAGAATTAGAAGCTCTTGCCTAGACGTAGGTGATCTGATTATTTAAAGTATTCTCTTATCTCGCCTATCTAGTTATTGCTTTCCATATTTGGTATTTGGGTGCACCTCTTAACTTGGTTAATTAAATTTGTTGTTGTTATCTGAGAATAAATTAAAGTTATTTTGAATATGGCTAGTCTTCCTTCCTAGTCTTGAGTATGGCTGTCTTCCGACTTTCCCACTCGAATGGACGTCTCGGGCGACCTTCACACACTGATGAAGTATCTCGAACTGTTTAACTAACTAATTCTTAAAAAGCCTAAACTAATTCTTTGCAGCTAAATAGTATTATTCTTCCTGTCTCGACGAGCTCTTAACAGGTAGAGTGAGAAACAAAACTGAAACTTGTGAATGTAAAATATATTTATTGTTCGAGCAAAACCCTATAGTGTTAAAAATACATTCAAAATGTATAAGATGTTTACCACCCCTCTTTTGTTTATTAAAGGTGAAAAAAAATAAATTAAAAATCCTGAAACGTTTCTAATTTTACAACAGCAAATATGTTTTGGGTTTTATTTTGTGTAAACGTTAAATATTTTGAGTCGACAGGTTTCATTTTTATTTTTCACTCGTTACGTCCCAGACATCAAACATAAGGTTACGACATTGAAAAGTTACATAATTCCAAATAAATAAATAAATAAAAATAATAATAAATAACAAGAAGCAGCAAAATTTCTCTGTTTTACAAAATTTTCAGTGCAATGCACAAGAAAAAAATATTTTAATAATTTTTCCTTTCTTTGCTAGAAAAAAGTCAACTTTTCTGGGCAAAGGGCAATGATCGAAAAAGGTAGAAAAAAAATGGCCCACCTTAATGCTCAAATAATTGAAGAACAATCATATTCTATACATTCAAAATAAACGACATTTTTATAATTTTAAAAAAATGAGTAAAAAATTAGAAATTGAGAATAATAACAGATTCAGTATCATACCTGTTGAGACATTTCTGAAAAAAAATTTTGTACAGAGCGGGCCCCTTTATGTAATTTTTACCAGTTTTTTCCCATTTTAATAATAATAAAAAAAATTTCTGCTTTCAATTTTAAGATTTTTCCTTAAAATATACTAAATAAATCTAAAAATCACAAAAAAATCCTCATATTTCCATTTTTTCAAAAAAAAGTTGTCGCAAGTAGTCGGATACCTTAAGTAAAGCATTCAAAACAATAAATAATAGCAAAAAAATTGCATTTTCAACACAATTTAAATTCAACAGCGAAGCTAAATAATTAAAATAGTAGACGCCAGACAGGCGAAAAAGTTACACAGCATATCAAACAACTTTCAACGGAAATATTTCAACATAGCGCTTGAAACGCATTTTTATTTTCGTTAAAAAACTGATAATTAAAAGAAAACATGCATTCCAATCTGTCCATTCATTCAATGACCTTTCTTGGTAGAACGTTAGCGCCAATTAACTTTTAAATGTTAAAATGAGGGGAGGCAAAGTAGTCAAAGATATACCAAGGACATATATACATAATACTCTATTGTACGTATCGCGTCAGTTCTTTGGATTTTTTTACTGCTTTTCTCTTATCTTTTTATTTACAATTTCTCTTTTAATCTAAGTGAAGATGGTTGAAAATCGAGTGTTACACACACGCACTTATATACAGTGAAAATCGCTTAACACGAAACTGAGGAGACTGAAATATTTTTTCGTGTTAAAGGATATTGCAGGGAAAAAAGCATATATTCAACAAAATTAAGTTGATTACAGTGTATTTTATTTACACATGTGTATATATGCATGTATTTAATAAAAATCAATGAAACAAAAACATTCAAAGAAATTATGAAATTTGATTTTAAAAAATGCTTATGTTCTTTTTTATTATGACTACACGATAGAAGTGATGACTTCAAATTTTATGTTGTTTCAGGGTTTAGTTAGGTGAATAAAAATCACAAGGGGATATTATATTAGTATTGTCATATAAAATTATTTAATCATATGTCTACTTTTTTGCGAAATATTTAATCATATTTGTGAATTAATTGTATTTATTATAAGAAGGAAACACACAATAAGTTTATGGTAGCTGAAATAGGTTGTAAATACTTAAGTTCAAATTTTTGTAAATAAAATAATACACTGTACTCTAAAAAACTCCGTCAAGCGTTGTTCGGTACTTTGTCGTGCTTTCATTTGGATCATTTGACATAATTAAATTAAATTTTAATTTTAAAAAATCTACTAAAGGCTTTCATTTGTCGTTTGAAAAATCTGCATTAAAATCCCCTCTTAAAATAATAGGCAATTTGTTCAGAGGAGTTGATCCGGCTTCACACAGTGTAGGCAACAAAATTTTTGTGAATGAATTCGATAACTTTCTATAAACTTTGATTTGGTTAAATATAAATAGTAACCATTAGAATTATTTGTATCTTTTCTTCTCTACATTTCGCTGCAAAAATTTCTCCAATACATGACTCATTAAACCCAAATGATTCAGTAGTATTGTTACCGTAATTACGAGCGTTGCAAATCCGAGCGTAACAATGCTTGGCTTTTTAAAATGCATCATTCAAGTTCACTCTCCAGTAAAACGAGCCTAAAAAAGTTTTCACTTGAAAAAATTTCAAGTTTTTTGAAAAACAAAACATGTATTGGGTTTTTGAAAAACATTATTTTCTGATATTTTTCTTTGCATTGTCTTTTTTAGCATCAAATTGTCAAAAAATTGCTCAAAGTCGTCCATTTTGTAACTCATTTCACCATTGGAATGAAAGTAAATAACTGCTCATACTTTTCATGACGTTCCACATTTCGGATGATGTGGAAACAGAGGAGCTGTATTATTCCTCATTTTCATCGTCGGAATCTGCATCAATGATATTTTTTGAGCTTTGAACAAACCCCAAAATGTCCTCGTCTGCCATAATTGTACACACATTATCATTATCTACTGCAACGAATTCTACCCATGACTTAGTAGGACACCAATAATACAGAAATTTTTCCCATCTTATTTTTTCTCCCGTTAATTTTCTTTCTTTTCCACATTATGGCGCTCTTTTTTATTAATTCTGATGAGCCCTCATTTAGGGACAGGTACTCCGTAAATTACATGCCACTTACCACTACAGAAATTTTTCCTTCCCAGAAGGGAAATCTTTTCGTGCTAAGTAATTTTCGTTTCGTGCTAAGGCTACACAGTACCCCTTTCCAAAAAAAATTTTTGGAGAGAGTAATCGTAAAAATAGTTTACGTTTTACATTCAGATTACATTATTAAGATGATTCTGAAAGTAAAAAGTCACTTTGACCAGCCATTGTTTAAAATTTTTTAAAAAAATAAAGAATTTTTGTGATAATCAGGTGATTTGACAACCGGGCCATGAACTTTATGTCATGTAAAGTGAAAAGTACTTTTAAGTAAAAGGAAATATGTTATACGAACATTGTTTTTATTTTTTCAATGGAAGTTATGTTTGTTCGTCGATACCGTTCATGAAAATATATCACGTGACCTTATTCGGCGTTAGGGTTAGAGAAATGTTTCGTATTCGACGAATAGGTGCAAAATACACACACTAAATATACACACTACTTGCTTCTGATATGCGCATTATTTGATTCTTTCGAATTCTCAACAAATTACTATATTAACTTTCGTGTCGAACGTTTTTCATTATTGATTGCTAGTGATTGTAATAGTTCTAATCAAAATGTTAGAAAAAGTACAAAGACTGTAGAGTAGAATTTAATCATCCAGATAAAGTATTCATAATCTTCTTACAATATAGGTTGATAAAAACAACTCTACTAAAAAGATGAGTAACTAAAATGAAATTACTTGACAAAAAATTCTTTGGTATAAAATGAAAATTACAAAATTTAAGTTTGCAATCCAAATCCTACTTACACATTCGACGTACATCACTTAAAAAAATAGAAATACTCAAGATTTAACTTTCTTACTACTTTAAAACGAAACATATACATCTGAAGATCTTGAAAGTGTTTTTAATGACATCCGAATCGCGTAATTTTTGTCAAAATCGAGTAAAAAAAAGGTTCGAATTCGTTAAACCTCTAAATATATTAAAAATTAACGATTAGAATTAATATACAGCGTAAAATCCGGCGTATAATGCGCACCCATACTTAAGAACTGCAAATTTTAATTTTTACATTCGCCGTATAATGCGCACCCATACTTAAGAACTGCAATTTTTAATTTTTACATTCGCCGTATAATGCACACCCTCTTTTTTACGAATAAACTTGAAATATACAAATGCAATGCTTGCATGTTTTGAAGTCAAGTATTCGAAGTATTATATTGCAGGCTTTTGAAAATTATAAGTCTACTTGTAGAACTACAACCCTTCACATTCATAAGAAGAATGTCATTTCTTTCAAGAAAACAGTTTTTTGATATATGTAGAAATATAATTTTTATTCTATGCTCATCTTTTTTCATCTTCTAAGCTCTCATTCTCACCCGTAAATTTCGATCTTATTTTTCGTGTTAAAAGCGCGTATTTTCGTGTTGGGGATGTACACTAGAATAATCCTTTAGAAACTTTATAGATAACGAGTTAAAACAAAATTTTCTTAAGAAAATGTTCATGCTGAAACAAAAATATTACACATTTATCTATGTAACAACCACTGAATGTTTTAAAGGCGTATATATGCTAAGACTCGCAATACAATTACGCTATTCTTTTATTTGCACTTCGAACTTATCATAAACAACACTTCACTTATGAGCGACAGTGGTGTTTTCGAATTTTACATGTTTCCGTATTCCATATTTTTTTGAAAATCACATGAAAATAAACTTTTTTTTTTTACATAATGAAGGAGTGACTCACCATCCGCTGGGTTAGCAGACGCGGTTGCAGTAGAGTTTCTCGCCGCCATCCTTTCGTACAGTTGAGCTGCGAACAACTGGAAGTCCCGTTGATATGTGAAGGAAAACTTTGTCTGCTGTTTCTGGGTGGAACTGAGCCGTGACGTAAGACTACGTAACTGCTTATAACGAAGTGATAACGGAAAGTGGCCAATTTTATCCCTCAGCAGTACCTGTCAAAAGATTTACTTTCACTTTGAGAACATGATAGCATGTATTTGTTTAACGCTGATCATTGTTTATGTGTTACGACGCGTTTCAAACAGAAAATGATAGAAAATTCACGATTTTAACAGTTACTTAAATAATTTTTATCTCGTTTGATGCGTTGTTGCAGTAAATAAAAATTAATTATTGATAATTTAATAACGTATTTCGTTTTATTCGAAACCATTTTAATGATTTAAATAAACCCCCAAAATTTTCTTTTCTCATAAAGCATATTAAGTGATTTTCTTAATGCTGACAAAAAGAATAGATGAACAGACTGAATAATTTAACAGAATCATTTAAAAAGCAATAAAGGTACAATAATCAGAAACCTCTACCTTAACATAAGATTTCTTTTTAAAAATATAAAGCATACGAGACTCTATTATAAAAAAAATATTTCATTGTTAATTTTGGCAGAATTAATAATAGAATGCGAAATAAAATTATATCATTAAAAATATATTATCCCTATACTTTAAAACAGGGCACTGCAATATTTACAAATACTTTGTGAAGCCTCATAAGCATTAAGCAAATCCGATACACGCGTAAATGAATCTATCATTTTCTCTTCACTTGTTCTGCAATATACTATACTGCAGTTTTAGGTAATTAACTTTAATTTTATTTTTAAGCTATAGAAAACAAAGTGAAAATTATAAATAAGTGTGGAATCGGTTGTGGAGTCGTCATCCAATTGAGTCTCTCAACGAAACAAAGCACGCGGTCTTCGCGCGCAGGCGCAGCTGATCCAATGTGAAACAAAAACTTTGACCATTGGAGCAGAGAAAGACTGAGGTGCGCGAGCAGGCGTTACCGTCGTCACATCACGGAAATCCAATTGTAGAATAGCTACCTTTTTTTTAATTAATTTTTGTTAAGTTTAAATAAATCTGAAGAAAGACAAATGTCTTGGACCCCTTGTTGTCTCCAACATAAGTAACAAATTTTAAAATATAATTCGATAATGAAAATTATAATTCAATTATTTGAGAAGTTTAAACATTAACTGTAGTTCAGGCGTGGCTAAACTTTTTGGATCAGCGTACCATTTTTTTTTCTAAAGGTGCGTTTAATGAGGTATAGACGTGCCGTCAAATTATTTTGACTTGTGATTATTGGAAAATTATAACACTAAATACGGACCAATCAAAACTCTTTATTTACTACGAAAAAATAATTTTTGTACTATATATTTGTGACGTTTTACTTATACGTGTCATTCAAATTACAGTAACGTTAGTGGGTATCGGCCGCCCTCGTGCAAACGCATAATGTGCCCCCCAGACAACTTTTCATATTTTGACTAATACTTAACATTGACGTTAAAAAATCATCTCCTTACAGTGGCGCACACAAGGGGGGGTCCTGGGGTCCGGACCCCCCAAAGCCCTTGATATTTTTTCCGATTGATTATAATTCTAAGTATATAGTACGTAAAACTTAATTAATTGCTTGCTATTAATGATTAATTTTATTAATTAATGCTAATTATTTATTCAAAAACTAGTTTTTTACTGTGTTTTGTTTCCAAAAATCGACAAAATCAAACGGAGCATGATACAAGAATGGTGAACTTTCGACCCTGGACCCCCCTTGAAAAATTCCTGTGTGCGCCACTGTCTCCTTATATATGAATAAAAAGTAAAACACATTAATAAAATAACTCGAATAAAATTTGAAGTGCAGAACTTCATTTTTTGGATAGGTAATGAGTTATAATAGCGACAAAATATATATATGCTTTAACAAAATAATAAACTAACAAAATATAACCTTTAGAATAAAAATAAACATTTTATAATAAGTGCAAAACAACAGGATTTACTCAAAAAATACAATCCAATAAAAATAAATACTAAGGCACAAATCTCGTGAAGCGAAAAAAAAGTATATAAATCAGACATTCTACTAAGACTAAGTAATAAACTATATCGTAAAATCCGGTGTATAGCACGCACTTTTAACTCAAAAAATAAGATCGAAATTTACGGTGGAATTTCTGTTAAACTTGTGACTTCAAAAAGCCGTGTAGCACCATTAAACTGTGTAACCCTGCCCAGACTAGAATTACTTGGAGCTCTAGTCGCTGCTCGTCTGGCATCTAAGGTGAAAAAGATCGTGAATCTTAAAAGATCCTGTTTACAATATCACTGGACTGATTCCAAAATAGTTCTGTTGTGTGTGTGTGTGTGTGCGTGTGTGCGTGCGTGTGTGTGTGTGTGTGTGTGTGTGGATAAAGGGTAACAAAACCCGAAGGAAACAATTGGTTGCTAACCGTGTCAACGAAATAACCAGCCTAACAGATCCCCACTCATGGTATCATTGTGCTGGTAAGGAAAACCCAGCATACTTCCTCTCTCGTGGGCTGAGCGCTGACTGTCTGGTGTCAAATTCCAGGTGGCGGACAGGTGCAGAATTTTTGTCCGATTCTGAATTTCTTAAAAAATTTCAGCAAGTGGTTCCTGAGTTAGACTACCTCACCGAACATGAGAAAGAGACTGTAGTTCAAGAAAGGAAAAAATCGCCTGAAGCTGACAGAAGTGAAGAGACTGTCTTGCTGAATAGTGATTCCTCTAGCATCCTTGACGAACTTTTAGAACTTTCTAATAATTATTTCAAAGTTATTAATATTTTGTCTTATATTTTCAGATTCAACTACAACTGTAGGAATAAGTCCAAAAAGGTTGGACCTCTAACTGTAGCCGAATTCAAGGAGTCAGAAATTAAATTGATTAAGCATGCTCAAAGATCCTTGTTTGATAAAAAAGAAATTCCAAGTAGTATTTCTAATTTATTTCCATTTGTAGATGGGGAAGGAATAGTTCGCGTAGGTGGAAGATTAGAAAATGCTTCTGTGCCATATCTCCATAAGCATCCTGCGATTTTACCAAACGGTTCAAAATTAAGTAAACTTTATTTTAACAGCTTGCATACAAGACTCTTTCACGTTGGCCCACAGGGATTGTTAAATGCTGTACGACAAAAATTTTGGCCTTTGAGAGGTCGTAGCATCGCTCGTAAAACCGTTCATCAATGTGTGACATGCTTCAAAAGCAGACCCATTCTCTCTTCACAAATTATGGATAATTTGCCCAGTGAAAGAGTAAACATATCGAGCCCATTTACTATTGCTGGACTTGATTTATGCGGTCCCTTTTTAGTCAAATATAAAAATCAGAGAAAGGGAACTCTAAATAAAGTGTACATTTGCGTTTGCATATGTTTTTCTACGAAAGCCATCCATCTCGAGTTATTATCGGATCTCCCTTCCGATGCTTTGATAGCAACGCTTAAACATTTTACTAGTAGACGGGGTAAATGCTCCAAAATTTACACAGATAACGCTACTAATTTTGTGGGAGCAAACTCCATATTAAAGAAATTTCATAAATTAATTAATTTTCCGGATGAAAATTTAGCTAAATATTTCGTGTCAGAAAATATTGATTGGAAATTTATACCTCCCAAGTCCCCTCACTTTGGAGGTCTTTGGGAGGCAGGTGTAAAATCTGTGAAGCACCATCTTAAAAGAGCGATAGGAAATCTTCACTTTAGCTTTGAAGAATTTGAAACTATGACGATTCAGGTAGAGGGAATATTAAATTCGCGTCCACTGACTCCCCTCAGTAGCGACGCAGATAACTTCGATGTTTTGACCCCTGGTCACTTTTCGATAGGGAGACCTATAACATCAATACCTGAACCAAATTTAATAGATGCAAATGAAAATCGTCTCAGTCGATGGGAAAAGATTACCAAGGTTGCGCAACGCACATGGAAAAAAATGGAAATCTGATTATTTGAATACACTGCAAGCTAGATCGAAATGGATAACTGGAAAAAATAATCTAATGATAGGTCAAATGGTTTTAATCAAAGAGGATTTCTTACCTATAAATACTTGGCCTTTACGTCGAATCTCAGAAGTATATCATGGGTCAGATGGAAAAGTGAGAGTTGTCAAGGTTAAAACTCAATCAGAGAATTCAAAAGAGCTATTAGTAAAATAGCTGTTCTCCCAATTGATACTGAGTAAATTGTGTGTATATGTGTAGCTATATTATATTTCATTTGTGTAAAATCATTGATTTAACTTTATTATTACATTTCAATTGTTGTACTCACTGTATTTAATTATGTGCTAAAATTATATATATTGTGCTAATTATGATATTTGTAAGTTCTTGCATGTGAACATGGCAAGGCCGGGCGGGATGTTGGCGCATGCGCGCCAGCTTCATGCGCACAAAAAAGTAAAAAAAGAAATAAGCGTGGCTGGTCCGTCAATGAAACAAAAACAAACTAAAAATAAACAGTTAGTATACAGCTAGCAAACACTCGGACATGACTTCACTCCGTCGTACCCAAAGACCGAATGAATTCTTTTCTCGTCCCCAAAGAGGGAAGGGGTATTCATCCCCTGCCCAGCTTGACCACATGGTGAATCTCCACATTCCAAGGGGGGGGGAACTAACCATCCCCTGTAGCAGATGTTAATGGACCTTTCCACTCCTACAATATATCTGTTTTTTAAAAGGATTATTTTTATTGTTTTATTACGAAATGATAAGCTAACTATGTGTAACGATTGATTGATTCATGAAGATCTGAAATCTATTTTATTATTTTAGATTCTTAGAAACTAACTATTATTAAAAATGATAAACGTTTTTTTGTTTTACTCTTAGCATCAGAATCGTTTTCTTTTTATTGCTTCACATTAATAATTTTTTTAATTCTAACGCAATATTTTTTTTATAAGTCATACATCGAAATTTGAAGCTACATCTTATCTGTGAGAAGGAGGAGAAGATAAAACAATAACTTTACTCTAAAAAAATGTGTTCGGGCTATAGAGAGGGGAAAGAAACCTGTCTTAAATCAAAAATAAGTGGAATGGAGCAAATTTCGAAAAAGGGAAATTTTTTGACAAAATTTTAGAAATCATATTGTGTGCGTACAAACACACACACACAGAAATGCTGGTGTCATGAGGAAAAGAGAAAGCCCGAGCAACGCCGGGCTAAGTGGTGGAGTTGGGGGGGGGAGTCATTTTGAAAATGAGTATTAGAAGCTCTGATTTTGTGAAAGAAAAGGAAAATTTATAAAAGTAGAGATAGCCCGTGCAACGCCATTCCACGCAGCTAGTCTACACTACTAAAATTCGTAGGTAAACAAACGTATCTATGTAGGTATATAGGAATGTAGCCCAATTTTCTCACGAACCACAAGACGCAGAAACTCGCCGAAGGTACCAAAATTTTGGGAATGATCCGAGGAATCCGTTTTGACCATTTATATTCCGATATTCCAATTAGTTAAAAAGATATTAATTAAAAACCTTAAATTGCATAATTAGTACTATTTATCACCGCCAGGGGAAAATTCGGAACTTTTTTTCGGAGGTTTTTAAAGCACGATCTAATTTTTTCCATAAAACTCGCACAAAAAATAATTACAGATTCATAAAGATTATTTTTTTCGCCACTATATGCTATAATTTATTTTACAAAATAATTATATTTTGTATTATTTACGATTTTTTTAAAATGAGTCGAAATCGATACGTTTAATGAATAAGATTTCTAAATTGTTCCGCGGGAACTTTCTTTCGCGTTAATGAAAAAAATATTTTACACTAAAAAAAAGTTCATGCTTTTCTCTTTTAGAATCAGTAATTTAAATAATTTAATGTCAAAAACTGTTTTTTTTACGTTTTTTAAAAAAATACTCAAAATTTTATTTAAATACTTAATAAATTTTTAATTTATATAAATAATTTCACGAAACTTTTTTCCCGCGTTTAGAAAAATATTATACGAAGTCGGTACAAGGATTGATAAAATATCTTAAAAGTTACGGGGTTTTTTTTTAAAAAAAATGTGTTTTTCGTTTCTTACGCAAATCAAAATTTTATTATACACGTGGCGTCATCTGCAGAGAATCGGAAAGATCATTTACTTCACCTTGAAAATTCTGTTTTTACAAAACAACGAAACTTTGCATTTAAATAAATTTATTTAAAAAATAATATAATAAAATTAATAAAATTATATATATATAAAAGAAATATGTATTATTTATCCATATATATATATATATATATATATGTGGGAGACAACAAGGGGTCCAAGACTTTTGTCTTTCTTATGGTTTATTTAACATTAAACAAAAATTAATTAAAAAGATAGATTTTTAACAGATAAGTTTGACGATGATATACAGAAGGTAACGCCTGCTCGCGCACCTCTCTCTTTCTCCGCTGTTTTTTTCTAATAGTTAAAGTTTCTCCAAAGTCCTTAAAGTTTTCGTTTTGGTTTGGATTTGCTGCGCCTGCGCGTGAAGACTGTGTTTTGCTTTTGGCTGCATGCTACAACGGCCATTCTGACTGTACGCTGTCCGCAGCGGTACGTCTACCTTTTTTCCTTTCCATGGATACCAGAGGAGAATCTGAAACATACAAAAAAGACGGAACAGACAAGGACTATACGACAAATACATAGAGATTTAACATATCATAATTCTGTTGAACTAGACAGTTTCTCCATCATGTGAAGGCACCTCTTCGACATCCGGAAGGTTCCACAGGAAAACATTGTGTTTCACAGGCATAAGAACGTCTTTTTTAACAAGTTGATCTTTGGTTGAACGCATCGATATTTTCCTCTGTAGAGTTCTGGACGTCTGTTCAAAACGATTTTTCTTTTTCCTTCGTTTCCACTGCCAGGGCTCAAAGATCCTTCGGAGCAACACAAACCGTCTATATTTACTCTTCATATGTGAAGGATTATCAGAACAAGATAAACGTCTGGTTCTCTGACACACAGGAATATCATTTTTCAATTTAATACACATTTTTAACTTAGTACTCTTAATTTTATTACATTTATAATCCTTAATTAGAGAACTCAAATCATTTCTAGTATTAAAGTTTTTAACATTTGGCAAATCATAACTAGAGTTTTCTATCACATTTGAAACAGAAACAACATTAGGATAAGCATAAGCATGAGCACCTAAAGAGGATTCACTTTCATTCAATAAAACTCGCTCTTTCCGTGGCCTAGTTTTTTTATTTCAGAATATGCACTGGGATGTATAATAAATTCTTCGGTCAAGGTCGGTGATATTGCCGTTCGAACACTTAGGCTGGGAGAGTGCTGATTAAGAGAAAGATTTATCGGTTTAACTTCTACCATTCGCTGTTCGCCAAAACATGAGCTTAATGTTATGATTTCTTCGGAAGGTGTTTGCACTCTAATTAGTGAGGAATTTAAAACTGGGATCTGGCAACCTGAATCGATCAAGGCTGTTACGGGCTGATTTTCCACAAAAATGTTTACGTATTGAAATTGTTCGAATTCATCGCAATTTCGTTTCTCGCTCTCGATTTTCAAAGTATTCACGTTTATTTTATTACGGATGTGGTCGTTAGATTCTTTAGGTTTAAAACGCTTCTCACAGTCTCTTGCGCAATGAGATGAATCACCGCATATAAAGCAATTTTTATTTTCTCTTTCAAGATATTGGGGATAGTTCTCTTTAATCTTTGGTTTAAAGTTTCGTGGTCTATTTTTAAAGGGGTCTTGGGTATATCCATAAGTAATAGGAATTTCTTTATGTGATCCGCTTCTAGATGAAATATAAATATCGCACTCTTTAGCTAAATCAATAGGCCTAAACCAATCTTCTGCTTCTCGAATGCCAATGTGAGTTGCCGTTTCCTTATTTAAAGTTTCAAATAATTTATCAGAAATTAGAAGATCACATAGAGATTCAAAGGAATTAACTTTTCTTAACGAACAATAATATTGGAAGTTTGCCGTCAATCTTGCAGCAAATTGGATGTATGTCTCGCCTGATGATTTTACAGCATTTTTAAATGAGTTTAAACACTCGCGAGGGGTTAATTGGAATTCTCTGAGTACTATAGATTTTAGTTTTTCATAGTCATTTAATTCCTCTTCTTTAATATACAATAAGACATTATGAGCTCTTTCGCCCAGAAGATTTATTAAAATTTCAGATTTATATTCGTCATTTATTTTCTTGGTTAAAAATGCGCGTTCTAATGATTGGAAGAACAGATTAAAATTTTCAGATCTGGTGGGAACAGGAAGAGATAAAGTCCTAATACTGTTTATCATATTTTCTATGTTAGTTTCGAACTGTTTATCTTCGACTTTAGCTGCAGGATTTAAACTTAATGCTTTATTTTTAACCCTTTGAAGTTCGATTTCTTTTTCTAACTGTGCTAAGAGTAGTTTTGCGAGCTCAATTTTCAGTTTTTCTAAAGTTACCTCTCTTTCGTTTCGCGATACCCTCTCATCTATACAGTTTTGAATTAAAGTTTTAACGAAATCTGGATCACTTTCAATTGTACTACTGTTCTCAATTTTAGTCTTTAGTATA
Organism: Trichonephila clavipes; assembly: GCA_019973935.1. Classification (NCBI taxonomy): domain Eukaryota; kingdom Metazoa; phylum Arthropoda; class Arachnida; order Araneae; family Nephilidae; genus Trichonephila; species Trichonephila clavipes. Next base: position 52,442 of record BMAU01000426.1, read on the forward strand.
GCAATAGTGTCCGTACTCTCCACAGTACCGTCTAGATCATCAACAACTCTTATGAGATCCTCTTTAAGAGCGTTTTTATACATTTTAGAAAAATATGGAAAGATCCTACCTTTTTTTTTTCTTCTGGCTCCCTTGTTGCTCGCACGTACAATGTATCCAATAATTGAAAAACTTCGATTCCACTGATTTCACCTCTTCGCAGGTAATATATCGTTAGATGAAAAATAGTTCTTGAAATTGTTCGAATTGACACCTATTCGCAGGTGTTTGTGAGTGGTTTTAACCTCTACACAGGCGGAATTTTCGTCGATGGGTTCCAACCTCTACACAGGCGAAATTTTCATGCTGAGTTCAAACCTCTACACAGGTTGAACGAAGTTTTCGAAAAATGGCGGCGCGTCTCCTCCACGGACGGCTTTTGTTCACGTTCCAAACTTTGATCAAAATCGAAATTTTTTTCAATCCCGGCCTCTACACAGGCGGAGTATTCATGCTGAGTTCAAACCTCTACACAGGTTGAACGAAGTTTCCAAAAAATGGCGGAGCGTCTCCTTCACGGACGCTGCCGTTCATTGTCCAGACTTTGGTTCAAAATCGAAATTTTATCGATCCCGGCCGAGCCCCCATAATTTGTGGGAGACAACAAGGGGTCCAAGACTTTTGTCTTTCTTATGGTTTATTTAACATTAAACAAAAATTAATTAAAAAGATAGATTTTTAACAGATAAGTTTGACGATGATATGCAGAAGGAAACGCCTGCTCGCGCACCTCTCTCGTTCTCTCCGCTGTTTTTTCTAATAGTTAAAGTTTCTCCAAAGTCCTTAAAGTTTTCGTTTTGGTTTGGATTTGCTGCGCCTGCGCGCGAAGACTGTGTTTTGCTTTTGGCTGCATGCTATATATATATATATATATATATATATATATATATATATATCAATTTAATTATTTTACAATTTTTTCCGAATTTTTTTTTTTACTTTAACGAATAACGAAATGAGATATTGAAAACATATTCTTTTATTTTAAAGGTATTTTTACTCTTCTCTTCGAAGGAGGGGATAGCGTGGTTGGTTAAAGCGCAGCTTAATAAAACGGTAGTTCCCAGATTCGAAACTGAAGAAGATAAAACTTTCAATTTTGCATTACACTACTTTTTAAACTTTAAAACTTTTTAGTGGAATGAAAAAGGTTAAAATTAAAATGAAATACCAAAATGTTTTTATCAGATCGGTTGTTTTTAATGTTTTTTCAGTCCATGTATATATATATATATATATAGGCGTTACCCCCATACTGTTTTTTTACTTATATATTTATATTTTTAATCAAATGTTCAGAAAAAAGCAATCGTTTTAATAGTTATCTGTTAATTTTTCTTTCATTTATTACTTACAGAAATTTGATTTTAATAAATATACACAGCCGACTCTCGATCATTTGAAATTGGAGGGACCAATGAAAAACTTCGAATTACCAAGAGGGTAGGAAAAAACTCTCAAAATACACGAAGAGAAGTTTTTTTTTAACACATTTAAATTTAAAACTATGTAATAAAGCAACAATTGTACATAATTTTTAAAGTACATTTTATACAGTATAAAAATGAAACAGAAGTTTAAAGTCCTATATTAAAAAAATACACTTATGTCTTGAAAACAACTATTAAAAGAATATGCATACTATATATAATTAATCCTTTTTGTCGAAAAAATCTGTTATCTTTTTTTGTTTTAAGGCATTCAATCTAACTTTGCCAATAGATTTTTCTAGAACAAATGAAGCCAGTAAAATGTCTGCATCAACATGATTTTGAAGGAAAAAGTTGCGTAGTTTGTTTAGTGACACTTTAGCTTATGACAGAGTTACCGGAGTCAACTCCTCCGATTCGTCTTCATCACTTTCTGTATTATTGTGGTCCAAAGGCCCAATTTCAGCGTCAGATAGAGCTCCCCGTACAGCAATGTCCGTGTCAACCAACACGTAGTCGTCAAACGTAAAATCTTGTTCTGGAAGAGCTTCCCAAAGGGATGGTTCAGCATTAAATTCAGTGAGTGTATAGTCCACATCAACCAGATTCGGTGAGAGGAAGCCTGACTTTTTGCAGATTTTCCTATGACGAGAGGAGTAATCTTTTCTGAGTCATCAATGTTTGCAGCCAGTAAAATAGTTAACTTCTCCTTGCTATGTTTTCCTCCATGGCATTTTTCTTTTTTGAATGTAAATGTTTTTTCTGGCAAACACTTAAAAAAGAGTCCGGTTTCATCCGTGTTGAAAATGTTACGTGGTTCGTACTCCTTTATTAGATCCGAAAGCGAGTTCTGTCACTTAGAACAAACGTTAATGTCAACACTTCAGCTTTCCCCGCACATTTTTTTGAAGACTATCCCATTCCTTTTCTTAAAATTTGTAAGACATCCCTCGCTAGCCGAAAACTCGATTCCTAATTCTTTGGTGAATGCTTTAGCCTTTTCCTTCAATAAAGAGCCACCCATCGGAATACTCTGTCCTTGACACTCCCTCATCCATGAATCTAAACACTGTTCAAAACGTGGAAAATTACCTTTATTAAAGCGTTTTCTCACTCTACTCGAAGATGCACTAAATATTTTCTCTTTATTTTTCAGAATAGTGGAGAACGAAGCTCAGTGGGATTTCAAATGCTTTGGCTACATCGACCTTCCTCTCACCTTCTTCAACTGATTCTATCACCTTTTGCTTTTCAGAAATTGTTAAGCACTTGTACTTTTTTAAAAGAAGACACGTCGTTCCTTTCGCGTGATAAGTCGACACTGAGGTGAGGTGCAAAGTAGTGGGCCAAGTTTTATCGAAATTAACGAGTAGGAAACGTAAATCACCACAACTTTAGTAAAATAATATTTTTAATTTAAAATTTGGAATCTAAAATGAACACTGTGTAACCCCCCGTAGTTTAAACTCGTCTCATATGAACAGAAGAAAGACTATCACGCCCTCTAGCGGCTAGAACAATCTTCAGTAATGGCCAAGCTTCGGAACTGTAAGGACGTACGAGCATGCGCTCCGATCCCTTTCAATTCTATTGTAACTGTTAGTTCTCTAGTTATGTATGTAAATGTTTGTTTTGTCTAATAAATGTGTTTAATTAACTAGTGGACTTAATTAAAAACCCCTTCCCCGCGTGTCCCTTTATTACATTGGGTCACACACCTTATAATTTGACGCCCAACGTGTTTTTATAGTTAAAGAGGCTTGGCTGTTGCTCGCTATTAATTTTCAGGTTAACCGCTAATGTTCCGTTCTCACTCGTAGAAATGTGCAAGTAACAAATTTTTCAGGTTAACCGCTATTGTTCCGTTTTCACCTGTAGAATGAGCAAGTTTAACAAAATCGTTGGATTTATCTTCACCTGAAGAACAAGTAAAGTTTTTACTTTGAATATTCTTTTAGGTATTATACCTTATAATACTAAATTAACCATTGCATGCCCAAATGCAAATTGGATTTAATATCCTAAAGAATTGTGTAAGTTTTAATTTCTTAAAAATTGACTTCATTGTTCTGACATAGAGAACATTCTTTACTGATTTAAATTTAGAACGTCCTGTTCGAATTAAATTAGGAATTTTTTTTTCTTACTTCAAGAAATGTAATTGTGTAATTTGCTAAACAGCATAACATACAGTTAAATTATATTCAATGTGTTTTTAAAATATACTTCCTGTATTGTTTAAACTAATAAGTATAACGTTGTTTACTTAAAAGCTTAAGTGAGAACACAAAACCAAATATATATGTATTTATCTGTATTATTTTCTCTGAATGGTTACAATTCTTGTTCGAAAGCATTTAAGCTGGAAAATTTTTTGTATTGTTATATGCTATTTTCAAAAAAAAAAAAAATATTAATTTATGTGTATCATTTTAAGTGTAAAATGTGCATTATATGTTGAAAGATTTGTCTCAGTTAAATAATATATTTAGTGGTTTAAAAGAAAAAAGAATATATATATCTCCGTTTTCTCTTCTTGCTAGTATTAATTTTTAAGCTATGATTCATTTATGAAACATGAGATATTTTATGCTGTGTAAGCGAAAATAAAGTAGAGGGAAAGAATCTGAGATAGTTCAAGGTTGTATATACGAAACGTTCATCATAACTGAGTTCTATGGAAATGTGTTTCTTTTATGGTATAAAGCGTAAACTTTTCTTTTTGAATACTAATAGGAAAATTTGTTTCGGCTAAGTAGAACTTTTATTTATGAGTACGTATATGATTCTTTTTACTTGTGGTATGATATATTTCAAATGTGTTTTCAGATCATTTTGATGATTTTTTTAAGTATAAGTTTGATAGTAATTTTACTTTGATTGTGTATTGAACTTGAAAACAACGAAAATATATATATATTTTTTCATTTTTGTGATTCATGAAAATTATTTTTTCAAATTGCATATTGTAAGAAATTGAGATATTACTTTTATGTGGTATAATACTGTATCATTATTTCATGAATAACATTTTGTTAAATTTAATTTTAAAGTTCAAAGAATATAAATTTGTAATTAATTTGAAGTGACATTTCACGATGGCCTATTTAGCAAAAGGTCGCAGGCAGGATCTCCTTGAATTGGCGGAAACGCTAGACATATCAATGTCAGACAATTTCAAATTTCTTGACATAAAGACGCAATCTTAAAAAGTGAAGGGTATGATGTAGATTTTACTAAAGAATGTTTAAATCGTATTATTTGTGATAGAAAAGAGCTCAAACTGCGAGCTGAAAGAGATAGGGAAAACCAACGAATATTTGAACTGCAAAAACTTCAATTTACAATTGATACTTCTACAACTGCAGACTCCAATATGCCAAAGTTAGAACTCCATAAGCTATTACCGATTTTTGATCCAAAGACAACTGATGTAACAATTTTTCTAGACCTCTTCGAAAGGCAATTAACATTTTTAAAAGTACCAATTCAACAGTGGGTGGTATACCCACTGAAGTTTCAAATTTAATCACTAAAGAATCTTTTGCCGATGCTCAAGACTACTATAAAGTCAAACAAATTCTTCTAAAACGCTTTAAATTAAGTGCAGAAAAATTTCGGCAGATGTTTTCCCGACACATAAAGATCCTGTGAAAACCTGGCGTGACTTCTACTTTGACTTGCAAACATATTTTGATGGGTGGCTGAAAGAATCAAAAGTTACGACGCTTGAAGAATTGACAGATTTGATTGTGGCGGACCAAATAAAAAAGAAAACCCCTCAAGATTACAAAGATCACTTTTTGGACCAGTGGTGTAATTGGAACAATCCTCTACAACTAGTGGATAAGCTAGATTCGTATGAAGAAGTTAAAAACATGAGAAATAAAAACTTTAAATGGAAACAAAAATAAATGAATTCCAGTCCCTGGAGAAGTAACTACACACAAAATCCTAAGTTGTCGTATGAACATTCTCTGTCTGGTTTCCCCAGTCAAAGTAAGCGGGAAACCGGGATTCCCAGTAACAGTAGGCGGAATCCCATTTCCAAAGACAGAATACCTGAAAAGAAAATCGTTGATACAAAAGAAGACAGAACTCCTGTACCTTGCTATGGATGTGGTGCTCCTGGAATCATTCGATCAAGATGCCACACTTGCAACCCAGTTCGACGAAAAGATGATGCCTTGTCATCAAGTCTGAATCAATCAAACTTTTATAGTTTTTCTAGTGAAAGTAATCCCATTAGTATAATCCAAATTTCCATTTGTAATACAGAAGCAGCAGTTTGTGCTGATACTGGTACTACACATTCAGTGGCTGGTGAAAAATTATACCATTTACTTAAACAAAAAGGATTGAATTTTGAAGAGAAAACCATGCAGATGACTCTTGCTGACGGTCGTACTCAAACCACAGAAATACTTACAACTTCTGTAGACATTAGTATTCAAGGAAAAGTCATTCCCACGGAACTATTAATTTTGAAAAATGCTAGAGGTAACAGAACCCTTCTAGGCATAGACTTTTAACAGCTGCAGGGATCGTCTTAGATCTCCAAAGAAAACAATGGTACTTCACTGAAACGTCTCACAGAAAATATAATTTTGTGAAAGCGCCTCCTAATATCAATGCTCTGTTCACTGTTGACCCTGAACCACATCTGTGTCAACTTCGGAAAAATGAAGGTACTCACCTTTCACTTCCACAACGGGAAGAACTAAATTCACTATTGGAAAAGTATAAAGAATGCTTTCAACCAGGGGGAGAGCCTACACTAATTATTGAACATCGTATAAATACAAGAAACCATCTTCCAGTTGCAGTGTCACCTTATAGGATGAATCCTTCCAAGAAGGAAATATTAAAACAAGAAATCAATAGACTTCTCTCAGAAGGCATAATTGAAGAATGTGAATCCCCGTATGCCTGCCCAGTGGTACTTATACCAAAACCAAATGGAACATTTCGCCTCTGTATTGATTACAGGAAATTGAATGAAATTACAGTCGCAGATACCTATCCTCTTCCTAGAATGGATGACTTGTTACATCAAGCAAAACTCACTCCTTTCATGTCTACACTTGATCTGCGAGCAGGATACCATCAAGTTAAGGTGCATGTTGAAAATCAAGACAAGACAGCATTTGTATGTCCTTTTGGCACTTACCGTTCTTACGAATTCCATATGGTTTGCGCAACGCACCTGCTACGTTTCAAAGACTGATGAACCGTTTTTGTAATGGTCTGGAAGACATTCTAGCACTACCTTATCTAGATGATATAATTGTTTTGTCAGAAAATTTTGAAAAACACATGTTTGATCTTAAAACTATTTTTGAAAGACTCTTACATTTCAAACTTAAAGCAAATAGAGAAAAATGCCATTTTGCCTCTTCTCGAGTTAAATATCTTGGATTTTGGATCACACAAAAAGGAATAGAAGTTGATCCAGAAAAAGTTGCGTCTATACTGGATATTCCACCCCCTAAAAACGTCAAAGAACTACAATCTTTTCTGCAAACTTGTTCGTGGTTTCGAAGATATATTCAAGATTTTGCGAAGATTTCACGTCCGCTAAGTTATCTTACAAAGAAGAAAGTCAAGTGGCAGTGGGGATTTGACCAACGAAATGCATTTCAAACCCTTAAAAACAGTCTTACAACACCTCCTGTGTTAAAGCAAGCAGATGGTACTAAGCCATATATTATTCGAACAGATGCTAGTAATTGTGCCCTTGGAGCAGTTTTACTTCAAGGAAAAGGATCTGATGAACATCCTATAGAATACGCTAGTCGACTGCTAACCCCAGCAGAACGCAATTATTCCACCACAGAGAGGGAGGCCCTTGCTGTGGTATGGGCTTTGAAGAAATTTCGTGGTTATATTGAAGGAACAGAAATAACCGTGGCATCCGACCACCAACCTCTGAAATGGCTTCTAAACCTCAAATCTCCAACCGGACGACTTGGAAGATGGGCACTTGAAATCCAGTCTTTCAACTTGAAAGTACAGTATATTCCTGGTAAAGCAAATGTTGTTGCAGACATGTTATCTCGCCCAGTTACTCAAGAAGAAGAATCCTTTTGCGAAGAAAATAATATCACGATAGCTGATATGCCTACATGAAGTTGTAAGGACATGCGTGAGGCGCAGCTTAAAGATGATAATTTAAAGAAAATCATCGACAGTTTTGAATCCCCTCTAAAAACTGAAGAATATGCAAACTGGACTGAACGTGGATTTTTGATGAATCAAGGTGTTTTGTATTGTTATGTTCCTGATGCTGATTCTGCAGAAGCTCAGTTAGTCATTCCAACTGCTGAACGTGAATTGATAATGGAAAGACACCATAATGATCCGATGGCTGGACATTATGGAGAAGAGGGAAAATTCCAGAAAATCGCCAGACGATATTATTGGACAGGCATGAGAAAGTACATATCCGATTATATTAAGAAATGTCCAGAATGCACTCGTTTTAAGGCTACAAACCAAAAACCTGCCGGTTTGCTTAGAACTCCAGTCTATTCACAGAGATTTGAAGTCATTGCTATTGATTTATTTGGGCCATTGCCTCAAACTGACACAGGTAAACAATGGATATTCATTGCCGAGGATTGTGCCACGAAGTGGGTTGAGTTATTTGCCCTTTCTCAAGCCAGTGCTCGTCAATGTGCAACAACTCTGATAGAAGAAGTTTTCATGCGTCATGGCATACCAAGACGAATTATCAGTGGCAATGGAACGCAGTTTGTCAGTGCTGTTCTACAACAGATTTGCTTTACTTTAAATATAAGTCAAAACTTCATACCAGTTTATTCACCACAATCTAATCCAGTAGAGCGAAAAAACAGAGACCTTAAACCCCGACTTGCAATACTTGTTGAAGACGATCATTCTAGTTGGTATTCCAAACTCCCAGTCATACGTTTTGCCATGAATACAACTGTCTGTGATACTACAGGTCACACTCTTGCTTACCTACTATTCGGGAGAGAGCTACGAACTGTAGACGATGTGGTGCAAGATTTCAAAAGCGTCGTTCACAATGACAATTTTGTTGCCGAAATAACACCTTATTTAAAACGATTTGCAACTATTACTGAAGACATACGAGAAAGAATAGAAACAAAGCAAGATCAACGAAAAAAGCAATATGATAAAAATCGCCGTCCAGTCTATTATTCTCCTGGAGATAAAGTTTGGGCTACTTTACATCCCTTCAGTAGTGCAAAGAACAAGAACACTTCCAAGTTCATGCCAAAGCGTGACGGTCCATATCTAATTCTCACCCAAAAGTCACCGACTTCTTATGTTATCGCAAGTCTTGCCAATCCATCTGAACCGATTGCTACTTACCATACTTCTGCTTTAACACCTGTTAAAGACATAAACACTTCTCCGGTAGCTCCACTTTGGAAAAGAGGCCTACCACGAAAAGTTACATCCACATCACAAAATAAACATGTTTCAAGCCCGTCGACTGCTACAACAGCAGTTTCCAACAGAACCATCCATCCCTCAACAAGAGCTACTACTACAACAGCTAATTATGTCTCCTCGCCGGGACGTCGTCGGATCTATAGGGGGAGATTGTAACCCCCAGTAGTTTAAACTCTTCTCATATGAACAGTAGAAAGACTATCGCGCCCTCTAGCGGCTAGAACAATCTTCAGTAATGGCCAAGCTTCGGAACTGTAAGGAGGTACGAGCATGCGCTCCCCGATCCCTTTCAATTCTATTGTAACTGTTAGTTCTCTAGTTATGTATGTAAATGTTTGTTTTGTCTAATAAATGTGTTTAATTAACTAGTGGACTTAATTAAGAACCCCTTCCCCGCGTGTCCCTTTATTACATTGGGTCACACCCCTTATAACACTAGGCGTATTCACAGTTACGGGGCTTACTTAAAGCAGGGGTCTACAACTATGGCACGTGGAGCAATTCTTAGTGGCACATTACCGCTCCTTTTTTAAAAAAAATAATAGAATAAAGTTAAATCCCTGTCTCTCTTGTCTTTGCCTCTTCCCTTTTTATATAAAGGTTTTATTTCTCGCTTTCAATTCTCTGCCATAAAACGATTCTGCTGAATTATCTTGGATGTAGTTTGAGTGCTTTATTTATAAAAAAAAAACATCCTTTGAATGTGACTCATTATTAGAAATAAATACTCAACGGAAATCAAAATTATTGTGCAATACTTGTAAAAGGAAGCATCACTCATTACTGCTCAGTGAATAAAAAAGAAAGCAGTTTTTCCTTTATCCATCTAAAGCTTGGGTATCAACGGAAAAAGAAAAAACAGATGGCTTAGGAATAAATCAAAATTCTGCTTATCAAATACCGAAAATATAATAACCAAAGTAGTTATTCTATCAACATGCACAATTTGGACTGTAAATAAGTTAATTAAAAAAGCCGCTCGTGTGTTAATTAGGTACAGGAAGATAATCTAACTTCATAATTTTGAAGGTTCGAATTATCGAGAGTTTTATAGGATAACTTTGAATTATCGCGTGTTGTAGTCTAGCCAACCAGAAATTTTACTTTGAGATATTGAGAGTACCAAAACGCGTATGGTTTTAGTTCGAAATATCAAGAGTTTTTTTTTTAGGGGCTGAGCATATACTTCGAATTAGCGAGAAGTTCGTATTATCGAGAGTCGACTGTATATGTTTTTTAAAAGAGTTTATTTTTATTTTTTCCTTTAAGAAATGAATTTTTTGTTAATTAAAATGTTCATCGTCTTATTATTTGAGATCAAAATACATTTTAGAGACATTTTTAAGCTAACTACACTCATGTCCATAAATTAAGGTTAATTCAGAATCACACAGAAATTGAGCTCTAAAATTTTCTAAAAAAGCCCAAAATCTCAATTTTACTGCATTCAGCAGTCCTTGTGGACCAACGTGAAATAATTTCTTATGCAAAGTTATGAAATATATTTTACTCAATTTAGAATCTTTAGCCAGTATAGCTGGATGCTTTTGGCTGTAGGGTATGGAAGCTTTTTCCAGCCTTCCACCAACTCTCAGGATTCCTTTATCATCCTGGAATATGTTCAAAGATTTAAGATTACCTGACGGGTCACTTAAGTTAATGCCACTTTTGTCCTGTTTAATAAGCCAGGGTTTTGCATTATTTACCTCACTTGTAGTTAAAGGTCCCCTCTTCTTCACCTTGGATCTGCAATTGTGTGAAAATCTATAAATATAAGAAACAATATGTATTATTTTAAAATAATTATTAGAAAGGTCCATAAGATGGTTGAAAAAGTCAAAGTTCTTGGAACTCAGCAATGAAGTCTCCAGAGTTCTCTCAGACACCCTTAGTTCGCAGTCAAAGTCATTTCTCTGGGTTGGTTCTGCAATGACAGTAGTTGAATAAGTACTCTGTGGAAGCTCAAGACCATGCCACCATAGAGAGTCGTCACGAAGCTCCTCAGGAAGTAGTCCTCTAGATAACACATCTGCAGGATTCTATTCTGATGCAATGTGATGCCACTGTTCACGGGAACTTAGTTGATGAATCTTAGACACTCGATTAGCCAAGAACGTCTTCAATTCTCTTGATTCTCGATGTATCCATAAAATCACAATAGTCGAATCCGACCAAAAATGCACAGCTGTAATCTGAAGATTCAATGCCTCCTTCACCTTCTTCATCAACTTAGCGGCAAGAACTGCCCCACGCAGTTCAAGTCTTGGAATGGAAATCTGCTTCAGAGGCGACACTCGGCTTTTACTCGTTACGAGACACACTTTAACTTCTCCAAGGGCAGATATAGACTTGAGATAAATGGATGAACCATACGCCTTTTCCGATGCGTCGCTAAATGCATGTAACTCAGTGCTCTTCGCTCTATGAATCACAATACATCTGTCAATAAAGATGTTATTCACGGCTTCCAAAGAGTCGATAAATCGACGCCACTCCTTTTCTTCTTTAAAAGGAAATTCATCACTCCATCCCAATTCCAGCAACCACAATCTTTGCATAAATATCTTTGCCCAAGTTATGATCGGTCCGAGGAGACCCAAAGGGTCAAAGATTCTTGCAATAGTAGACAAAACCATTCTTTTGGTGAATGAAGTTGGCCTTTGTTGCTCTATTCTGAAAAGAAAACAATCTAACTTAGGATTCTAAATTATTCCTAGCGCTTTAGTCTCATCAGACTCCAAGAAAGCATACTCCTGTAGATTGGAAGTTATCTCGGGTAGACTTCCACAGCACTTATGAAGATGCATCCCTGTGGTCTTGAACATTTCTATTAATTGATGCTGCAATTCGATTACCTCTTCTATACTCTCGGATCCCGATAGTTTGTCATCTATGTAGCAGTCACTCAGCACCACTGGAGCTGCTAAAGGAAAATTATTAGCTTCATCCATCTCTAACTGCTTCAAAGTTCTCGTGGCTAGATAAGGTGCGCTAACTGTGCCGTAAGTGACTGTAGTTAACTCGTACGTTTTTATTGGTTCTCCTATGCCTTTCTTCCACAGAATTCTTTGCAAACACGTTTGCTCCGGGTGTATGTTTATCGTGCGAAACATTTTCTCTATATCTGTAGTAAAGGCATACTTGTGCTTTCGGAAGCGAACCATAATGGAAAAGAGGTCTTCTTGGACCAGTCCGCCATTAAATTAAATTGAATTTAGAGATTTCCCACTCGTTTAAGGACTTGATGCATTAAAAACAGTTCTTAGTTTAGTTGTAGTTTTTTCGGGGCGATAAACACCATGGTATGGCATGTAAAATGGAACTCCAGATCCATCCGCCTTGATTTCTCTCATGTGGTCCAAATCCTCATATTCCTGTAAAAATTTCTCATACAGGGACAAATATTCTTTATCTCCACTTAGTCGTTTCCACAAAGAGTTTAATCTCTGAATCGCGGTTTGTTTGGATTCACCAAGACATGAAGGATCTTCTTTTAATGGCGTCGCCACCGTATATCTTCCCTGGTCAACTGTCGAATGAGTGTTTTTAAAATGGTCTTCGCAAATATCTAATTCACTGGTTTTAACAGAATCGGTTTCTACATTTTCGATTTCCCAAAACTTCTTAATTGAATGCTCTAGATTATCCGCAGCCTGAATAAACCCACAATGTTCTTTTCCCTTCACGTCTGCAGAAGTATAGATCCGGAAACGATAAATTCGAAAACAGTGTTTTGAAAAATTACATGTGAACCCTCCCTCTTGAACTGTCCAGGTAACATTAATTCATAAAATGCTTCTGCACCTAATAGCATTTGCACGCGCTCTGGAATATTGAAATTTTTGTCAGCTAATTTAAGATTGGGAATATTATTCAGATTACAATCGATTTTCATTGTTGGAACAAGATCTTCCGTTTTGTTCGTACCAAAAAAAAGTCTAATGTTTTAATGTAACTCCTTTCTTTATTGCTAATAGATACTGAAACGCACGAGTCTATTGAATTACTGTTTTGCTTAGTCCCGAAACCGAAACATTAGTCTTGTATTTTTTCAATCCAATTAAATCGCATGAACTCCTTGTTAAAAAGTTCGAAGTACTTCCACTGTCTAGAATTGCTTTGACTGGGAATAAACCATTTTCACATTTTATATAACAAATTGCTGAGCTTAGCAAAACACGTTCTTTTCTGTTTATACTGGTTGCGATTAATAAGTTATGCATTTCTACACTGGGCGAGAAGTCTGGCGCTGATGTGTTTAGAGGTTCAAAAGTGGAGTTCCTTACTTCCTGGTTTGGCTCGCGCTCTGTATAATGTATCGTTTTATGATGTCTCTTATGACACTCAGAACAAACAAATCTCGATTTACAGTCTTTCGCTCTATGAGATGTAGAAAGGCAATTAAAGCAAAGATTATTAGTTTTAATCAGATCAATTCTCTTATTTAAGGGAAGTTTTAAATAAACTGCACACTTATATAATGGATGCGATTCAGCGCAACAAATACATTTAGAATCTTTAATCTCACTCAAAAATACCCTTGGCGCGTTTTTCACTGGATTATTTCTAGTAAGGACATTCGGCAAAGGTTTTAAGCTCTTTCCCCGAGAAGTGTTATACAAGTCTATCTCTTTGGCAAGCTCTAGTGAGCGAAACCAATCATTTCCTGCTCGAACGGAAATGTGCGACGCTACCTCTTTTTCAAGCGAAATGAAAATTTTGTCGGACACAATAAGATCGTTTAATTTGTCAAAATCAGAGACCTTCCTTAATTTTAAGTAATACTGCCAATTTGTAATTAAGCGAGAAGTATATTGAATAAATGTTTCATTTGGATGACGCGTAGCTTTTTTAAATTGTTCAAGGAATTGATTTGCACTTGGCTCATATTTTCTTAGTATTATTGATTTCAGTTGTTCATAATTGTTGAGCTCGCCATCTTTAACATATGTTAACACATTTGAAGCTTTTTCTCCCAACAAATTTAATAAAATCTCCGACTTGAATTTCTCGGATACATTTTTTGATACAAAGGCTCTTTCTAACGAAGCGAAAAAGAATGCCCAACCTTCAGGTCTATTAGGCACCTTCACCATTAGGATTCGAACACTTTTCACCAACGCATCCAGCGTGTTACAACCCTCACCTGTTCTCTCGTTATCTGAATTAACTCTAACATTTAAACGTGCAAGTTCAAGCTCCTTTTCTTGTAACCTATTTTCAGCTTCTTTTTTACAGTCTTCCTCTACTCGCTTATGGTCCTCGATCGTATATTGAATTAATTCTTTAACAAATTCAACATCCTCTTTAAAATATTTATTTTCTTTAATAATTTCAGTTAACTCTCTCTCAACGATATTTACTTTCTCAGCAACAGTCTCACCAAGTTCAAGAGCTACGATCCGAAGATCTTCCTTACGGCAGTTCTTAAACATTTTTCTAAAATTAATTTAGTCCTCAATTTATAATAATAAAAACACAAAAAAGACCACTACTCGCGTCACCTTGAATAGCTCACTTCTCCGGCTCGGCTGGACGGAGCATGTTGGGGAGTGGCCCCTATGTGTTTTTGTCTCAGGAAACCAGATGAGGATGGTGACACAACTCTTTTATTTTCGCACTCGGTTGCTCGGGGAGTATGTCGGAACACTTACGATGGGCACCGTAATTCTGCGCTCTCGCTCATCTGATCTCCCACACACACTCTGAAAACTCTTAATTCGCGTTTCGCATAATACATTTAATCACCGCTGCGCGGCGCCCAATGCGCATGCTCGAACAGACTTTGAAAGGCAGTATAAAAATTTTATGAAAGAATACGAATCATTGGGGCATATGATACCCGTGGAAAACAATGTGAAATATATGGACTCAAAAATTTATTTTCTTCCTCATCATGCTGTTATGAAAGGTTACTGTGAAAAAATTAATTTTCTATTTCACAAATTCTAATATAAGAATAAAGGTATCACTTACCTTATTCTTCCGTTTCTAACGCCCGGGATGAGCTTGACCTAAAAGATTCGATTAAATAAACTCTTAACCAAGAAAAAGAGAGTCCTTTTTGACGCAAAAAAGATTTAATGGATAAGGAAAACAGACAACTGATACATTTCACGTTCGAATTACAGACTCCACTCCTTCTACTCACAAACATAAACAAAAAGGGAATGCGCTTACAGCGCCACTCTAGTTAAACTACAAGTTCGTTAGCTCCGTTCGCGACACTCCCCACATTGAGTTTTGAATTTTTAAAATAAAAAACTCAACAAGAGTCATTCAGTCCTTTTCGGGGTTTCAAGAGTCTACCATAACGAGATCATCGAGGTCCCGGCTGTTGAAGTTCACCGTCAGAAGTTAAGACAACTGGCAATTCAAGGGTCTCAAGTCTCGGCTCCACTCCGGCTTCCACATCAGAAACACTGGAACAGGTCTGCATTGAAGAGGTTTCCGCCTGCTGGTGTCCACTTATCTCAGCTCTGGGCTCTAGTCCAGCTCCACCATTAGAAATACTGGAACAGGGCTGCATCGAAAAGTTTGCCGCCCTCTGGGGTTTACTCAGTTCATGATCTATATTAATAGGTAAATGACTTCCTTCATTAGCATCTTCTTGTCTTTGCCAGGATACAGTTTCAAAATTTTACCTAAATTCCAGTTTAATCTTTTGGTGTGGTCATCTCCCACCAAAACACACACAATATCTCCTTCACTTAAGGTATTTTCCCCTTTTGTAATTCTTGTCTGATCAAACTCCGGCACACCAGCTTCTCTAATGCCTTGCAAAAACATTGCTGGAGTTAGAGGTTCCAAATCTTCGATGTCATTTGTAACATACGTTAATGGCCTGGAGTTAATTCAACTTTCACAATCGCAAAAAAACGTATACATTTCTTCATGTTTCAAGGAAGTTTTTCCCAGTGTTTTTCTTAAAGACCTCTTCACAGGTCCAATCAATCTCTCCCAGAAAACCTCCCCACCAAGGAGCCTGGGGAGGGATGAATTTGCAGGGAATTGGATTAAGTTCTACATTCTTCAATTTTTCTAAGTTCACTTTCTGATAAAGACGATAAGCACCTTTAAAATTGGTGCCATTATCCGAGTAAATGACGAATAGTCGGCCTCGGCGTGCAATAAATCTCCTTAAACCAAGCAAGAAACTTTCAATCGAAATGGAGGTTAACAATTCAAGATGAATTCCTCTATAGACTGCACAGGTCAATATCAAAATCCAATTCTTCTCCCCAGTCTTAAGAATGAGAGGTCCTGCCAAATCTAATCCTATAGTTTCAAAAACAGCAGCATCTCTCACCCGGTCTTGAGGTAAGAGTCCTTCTGATACCGATATAGGTTTCGCATTGAATCGCTTGCAAATAATGCAAGTCTTAATGACTTCTTTAATGGTTCTTCTTTTCAGAATCCAATAGCTCTCTCTAAGAGTGTATATAAGCATCTGAACTCCTGCATGACCTAACTGTACATGCTTATAAATAATGAGAGCTTTGACAACTGGATGATTGGAGGGAAGTGTAATAGGTAAACGAAAGTCTTGTCTAGCATATGATGATTTTGAAACATCACAAAAAACTTGTAGTGATTGGTTCATATCTTTAAAATCAAGTTTCGATAATCTTCGTGGAATCTTGGGGTCTTGTCTCTCTATAAGTTGGTTTTTCCACTTTTCAAATTTTATTTCGATGTCTATTTGCAATTTGGAGTTCCATGAAGTTTCTACCTTCCAACACTTTTCTATAAGTAATTCAGTGATGAGGGTGATAGGATATGTGAATCCTATCGGTTAAAAAATCGATGAGCCAAGGAAATGATTCTTCTCTTTGTGACTTCTTTCGATTCTGTTTCTCTGTAAGAGATGGAAAAGGTATCTTCTTTCACATTCCACATAAATCCAAGAACTTGTATTTCTTGAAGGTCGGATTTCTGTTGATTATCTTGAAAGTCGAAATTTGATTCTATATCACTATGTCGCCATCCATGTAAGTCGAATTTATATACCCAATGCCAACAATTCTGTGGAATCTCTTTGAAAAGACTCTTCTTTGGAGAAATCGCCACTCGCCACGCAGTTGTCAACGTACATTGAATCTTTCAACTTTTCAGCAGCCTTTTCCAAATGTTCAGGAGCCTGCTTAAAACTATGGTTTAATACTGCCGCTAATAAAAAGGGACTGCAAGAAACGCCAAAAACCACACGACGATGCCTGTAGATAACAGCTTTCTCCGAATTACCACCTTCCCACCACAAGAAACGTAAAAAGTTCATGTCATTTTCGCGCAAAGATATATGAAGGAAAGCTTTTCGAATGTCAGATATGAGACTCCGATTTTTCCTAAGCGAAAACGATTTAAATTTGCTGGTATCATTTCTATCAAATTGGGCCCCTTTTCTACGCAGTCATTCAACGAACAAGATTTTCCACGATGAGATGACCCATCAAACACAGAACGAATCTTAGTCGTAGAATTTTTCTTGAATACAGGTCTATGTGGCAAATAATGAAATTTCCCACCTATTTTTGGTTCCTCTCGTGCAATCTTTTCAATAATGCCTTCCTTTTCCCAGTTTACAAATACTTGTTCATAATCAAATAGTCTGCCTGTAAATTTTAAATTTTTTACAGTTTTCTCCAATCTTCCCTTAGCTAAGCTGCAGTGATCCTCCAGTTTTTCATTCCCTTCTATCCATGGAATACTAACAATGTATCTACCTTCATCATCTCGCAATACCGTATTCTCAAAATGTTTCAAAGCAAGATCTTGTAATTCTAATTTCAATTTCTTTTCACTGGGATCTTTAATTCCTAAAGAATCTAATTCCCGAAGATCTGATATTTTTTCTCTGTTAGTAAAAAGAGAATGAACAAGAAGTGAATTATCTAATTTAAATTTAGATCCACAGCTTAATTTCCCCATAACTGTCCATCCTAAGCGAGTATTCACAGCTGTAAGCCCCTCAGAAAGTTGTTTTACCTTACCAGTAAATAATTTTCCAACTATGTCAGATCCTAACAGAATAAGTATTTCATCAGAATGTTTTTCGAAAAGGCAAAGTTTGTTATTTGCGGACGAATCACTAATAAATATATTATGTGTTGCCAATTTCTGTAAAACGCGAAAGTCATTAATTCTAGAGATTCCTAAGCAAATGTTTTTCTGATCGTTAACTTCCATTATGAAACAATATTTTCCGTCATAACTACGCAAGTTGATTAAATACTTATTATGAACTTCGGTCATTTTGGGTCCTCCAAAAAGTCCGTGAGTTATTGTTTCTTTCCCAATACTTTTTAAACCTATAAATTTTGCAGCATATTCTGAAATGTAACTTTTTTGGCTACCAGTGTCTAATATCGCTCTCACTAGTTGTTTGGAATTTCCATTTTCTATTTATTAAGACAGCTAATGTTTGTAAAAAAAACTTCCCCGGTGTTTTGGTTAGCTAGATCGGTAGACGTTGACCCTATTTCTCTTTTCAGTTGCCTAAAACAAAAAAATTTATGATGTAAGCCCGAACAAATTTCACATTTTGTTTTATTTATTGGGCAATTACGCGATAAATGCTTTGCGATTTTTAAACAGTTGAAACAAGCTCCTTTTCTCGCAATAAAATATTCTTCCTTTCTTCTAAAGACATATTAATAACGTATTCACATTCATTCGAATTATGAGTCATGGAATCGCAAAATATACAGATGAGTTTTATTTTGTCTTTATGTTCTTTAACAGGCGCTGTTAGTAGTTCGCTTGCAGTATGAAAACTTTTTTGGTCTTGTTGTTTATATGATCTGGGTTCTCGAGAAAAAATTGATTTCGTTTCCTGCCTACGATTGCATAATTCAAAAGAAGATATATTTGTTGTAAATATAAGTCAGCTCTCGCGCCGTCAAGGATTGCATAAGAAACGAGAGCAACTGCTGAATATCTGAGCCAGAATCCTTTTGTTGTAATTTATTGTAATCTAATACCAAGTCAGATGGAATAAGATTTAACCACATGGGGCACAAAATTTTTCATAATTCGCGGAAGATACGCCCGATGAATAAACTTCTTAATTGAACGTAACACAGTTAATAACAAATTTCCGAAAAGAACGAAGGTCATTAGAACTTTTTAAAGGCTGTAAAGATAAAATTTTGTTCATATATGCGCTTGAATTAATATTTCCGGATTAGCAAATCTGTTCTTTAATAATTCTACGGCTTCATCATAGGCCTTTGCCGAAATTGGGAAACCTTCAACAGTGTTTAAAGCAGATCCTCCCAAATGCGCCTTCAAATAATTAAACTTATCGACTTTATTTAAAGATTCATTGTTATGCACGGCTGTTTCGAAGCTATTCCAAAAAGTTAACCATTTTGAAGTGTCATCTCCATAGAATCGGGTGATATGATATTTTGGGGCTTAAATGCGAATGTTATCAGAGTTCCGAAAATGTTCATCTCGTGATTGTGATAATGTAGTCTGTAAGGAGGGCGACGTAACAGAGGGTTTTGAAAATTCATTAATCTTCTTTTTCGCTCGAAACTGCCAAAGTAACACTTTTTCTCTATATTTTTCGGCAATTTCAAATTCACCATTGAATTCTTCGGGCTTAAAAAGGGGTTCCATTTGTTGATCAATTAAAGTTAAAGGCTCAAATTTGATGCATAGAATTTCTACCAGTTCACATAATCTATCAACATTTAAATCAGAATTCGATAATTCAGCTTCTAATTCATTAACTATCTTAGTAACAGCTGTTCTCAATGATTTTCGTTTGGTTTTCAACAACTGGAATGATTGTGCTTCGGCCATATTTAGTATATTAAAATCACAGTTTTTCTCCAAAACAAGTTCAGATCAACTTAATATTTTCAATAATTCTACTAATTTCAAAACGTTTCAATAATTTCTAATGTTCTAGTGTTCAAAAAGTTAACACAGTTCAATGTATCAGTTTCAAATATAAAAATTCACCATTTAAAATATTTCTTTTTCCTTTCGATTATCAAATATTCAAATAAAATGTAACATATATTTTTAATTATAATCAAAATTCAAAATAATATTTTATTTTATTAAATTCTAGTTCAAACTTCTTTGCTTTCGAAATTCTAAAACTATTTCAAACTCACATCCCGGCAGGGATGCCATGTGAAAAAATTAATTTTCTATTTCACAAATTCTAATATAAGAATAAAGGTATCACTTACCTTATTCTTCCGTTTCTAACGCCCGGGATGAGCTTGACCTAAAAGATTCGATTAAATAAACTCTTAACCAAGAAAATGAGAGTCCTTTTTGACGCAAAAAAGATTTAATGGATAAGGAAAACAGACAACTGTAACATTTCACGTTCGAATTACAGACTCCACTCCTTCTACTCACAAACGTTAACAAAAAGGGAATGCTCTTACAGCGCCATTCTAGTTAAACTACAAGTTCGTTAGCTCCGTTCGCGACAGTTACAGTGTTTCAACGAAATTACGTGTTGTATTTCATGGCACTTGTAAACCTCCAAATGGAAATTCTCTTAATTCAATTTTGGGAATAGGTAAAATGTTACAGCTTGACCTCTTCACGATTTTAGTGAAATTTAGATTGAATGAAATTGCTTTTTCCGCCGACATCCAACAGATGTATAGGCAAATACTAATTGATCAAGAAGATCAAAATTTTCAGCGCATTGTGTGGAGAGAATCAAAGGACTCTCCTATACGGGAATATAAACTGTGTACGGTAATATACGGTACAGCATCAGCACCGTATTTAGCTACTCGCTGCTTGTTTCAAACGGGGTTAGATCTAGAAAGAGATGATCCTGCTGTTTAATCCCTTATAAAGGAATCTTTCTACATCGATGACTTAATGGCAGGAGCCCCTTCGAGTGAGTAGGCAATCTCCTCGATAAGAACACTTTCTAGCATACTAGAAGCAAGAGGATTTCATTTAAGGAAGTGGCGGTCCAAGTGGCATTTTAGCCCTCCAGTGAGCCCTCATTTTGGAGGATTATGGGAAGCAGGAGTTAAGAGTATTAAGTACCATTTAAAAAGCGTAATTGGAAACACAAATTTAATTTTTGAGGAGTTCAACACTTTATTAACACAAGTAGAGGCAATTCTGAACTCAAGACCTCTAGTCTCTTTGGATTGTGACAATGATCCAGACAGTTTAAATATTTTAACTCCTTCTCATTTTCTCATAGGTGAGGTTATTACCTCTTCCCCTGAGCATACCAATGATGATAAACTTTCTCTTCGCTCCCATTGGGATATCGTCCAAAAAATGAAGTTAAATTTTTGGAGAAAGTGGAAAATTGATTATTTGAATAATTTGCAAAACAGAACTAAGTGGAAATCTCCTAACAATAATTTTAAGGTTGGAGAAATTGTAATTATTAAGGAGGATAACATTCCTCCAGCAACCTGGCCTTTAGGCAAATTAATTGAAACGCATCCAGATAAGGATGGTGTGGTAACTCTTAGAACTGTTAAAGGTCCATTGAAAAGACCAATTCATAAGCTTTGTAAACTTCCTCTACATCAAGAATAACTTCTGGATGGGAGGGAGTATGTTAGGGCTCATGTACGCCACTAGATGGCGCTATTTAAATTATAAGGTGTGCATTAATGTTTACGCGGGAGAAGTAAAAAAAAAAACAACGATTGGAAGGAGGCTGTACACTGTTCATTCGCTCTATGTTAGCGATACTTTTTTATGTATAGTGTTTTATGATAATGTAAAAACAAAAATTGAAAGAGGCTGTGCGGGCCATTCGCTCAATGTTAGCGATATTGTTTTATAAATATTGTTAAAATAAAACCATTTGAAAGACATCAACACCACCTGTCTACCGGAACTTCGGAGGGCATTGCTTGATGAGTGGTGTAATATTCCCCAAGATCAGATTGATAATTTGATACTCGGCATGCCTAGGCGTTGTAAAGTCTGTATTGCATCGTCCGGGAGACATATTCCGTATTAACCATCATACTAACCATGTTACGCTGTTTCTTGTAAATAGGTTATTTTTTGAAATTTGCTCCAGGGAGAAAAAACCGCAATTTTTATTAATTATGTCAAACATATAGCATCTTTTTTGCTCTTTACCTTTTGTTTAATAAATAGACTTAACAAATAAGTCAAATTTGTTTTGCTTCAGTCTCTTTCTTTGCCTGAACTTCATTATCCTTAATTTATGGACATGAGTGTGTATATAATGATTGATTGATTCATGAAAATCTGAAATCTATTTTATTATTTTAGACTCTTAGAAACTAACTATTATTAAAAAATGATGAACGCTTTTTTGTTTTATTCGTAGCATCAGAATCGTTTTCTTTTTATTGCTTCACATTAATAATTTTTTTTAATTCAAACGCAAAATTTTTTTATAAGTTATACATCGAAATTTGAAGCTATATCTTATCTGTGAGAAGGAGGGGAAGATAGAACAATAATTTTACACTAAAAAAACCGTGTTCGGGCTATAGAGAGGGGAACGAAACCTGTCTTAAATGAAAGATAAGTGAAATGGAACAAATTTCGAAAAAGGGAAAATTTTTTTGACATAATTTTAGAAATCACTCACATTGTGCGCGTACAAACACACACACAGAAATGCTGGTGCCATGAGGAAAATAGAAAGCCCGAGCAACGCCGGGCTAAGCGGTGGAGGAGGGTGGGGGTGGAAGTCATTTTGAAAAAGAGTATTAGAAGTGCTGATTTTGTGAAGGAAAGGGAAAATTTACAAAAGTAGAAATAGCCCGTGCAACGCCGGACCATGAAGCTAGTTTAATACAACAACATGATTTTAAAATTTTCGAGTATCACAGTGTCGCACTAAGAAGTTTTCGGGGGTTATGTCCAGAATCTCTCTCTCTCTCGAAAATCCACTATTCTCGTATCCTACCCCAATACGCAATCAAATATATTATTTTCATGTTGTCGATTGTGGGGAGCAAAAGGAAAGTAACAAATTAATTATTGAATAAAGAATTACCATTAATCAATAAAATAAATGAAAATTCAAGTTGTGTAACGTACTATATACATTGGATTATAACGAATCGAGAAAGAAATCTTGTGTTAAGGAGGGGGTCCTAATCCATGATTAAACCCTTACCCTGTGTGCCCCACAGGATATATCTGTTGAAATTTATTTATTTTATTTTATTTTTTTGCTTAACAGACTTCCATGATTAAGGTGAAAAATAATTTAAAAAATTGATTTTTCTCAGAATAAATGCAGTGGAGGCGACGTATTTTCTATTCACCGCGCTCTGATCACTACTGCAGTGCCGATTTAAGCTCTTTTCAGGCCCCGAGAGGAGAAGATCCCTCTTGGCACCGGTGGATTGAAATTTATAACCAGAAAATCTGGTTAAGTGCAGCTTACCCATCCACGTCCCTTGTTCGTGGCTCAAAATTATGAGGTCCGTCGCCCATACCCCGTGTGCAACTTTAAAGTATGACTTTAATAAAAAAATTAAAGTAAATCAGTGCATGTGGCTTTTGTAAGGCACGATAACCACTTGTTTCGGTTGCGTTCGAATATGAACTTCGAGTTTGAGTTCCTGCATACACCTATGGAGAGGTTTAATGAAGGCCGCTTCAATGGCTTATAATGGAATTTAGCCTCTTAGTATTTAAGTTGTGTGTAAGCTAGGGAAAAATGTATTATTTCTGTAAATGGTGCTTGTCACTTTATACCTGTTCAAAACTGTAGGTTAAGCCGAATGTTTTAGAATAGGATAGTTTAATGTGCTAATATAATTTTTTGGCATTAGTGCATTAAATCTCCCGTTAATAGAATAATTTGATTTAATGAACACACCCGTATTTGAATCTCTGTTGATTCACCATCAGAAAGGACAAAGATTCTCTTTTCCAACTGAATGATATTCAACGTCACATCCTTTGAGTGAGTGTTTTATTAACGCCGCACGATAAAGCAACACGAGGGCTTTTGGCAAGCCTCGATCAGGAGACGAGGATGACACTCCATTTGGCACCTTCTCCCCAAACTAACACACCGGGACATTTACTTACATTTTCGAAAAAGTTGATAAAATTTTTAAAAGAAAATGTTTTAACTCCTTTTAAAAGAAAGAAAGGGGAGCAAAAAAATGAAATAAAAAATAAGCGGATAGGCAATGATGTATTAATAACGTGAAAACCCATTGAAAAGTTACGTCTCCGAGTGTCAAGAGGAAAAACCACTTGATTAGCATTCGCCAGACAGTGAATTGCTTAAAATGAATTCAACTTCTTGTTCCAGACATTAAAGTACTTTGCTGAAATCAAACGAGGGGGAAGGGTATCTATTTGATAAGAGGAACTAAAATGGTCACTTTTGTTGACAGTATTTTGTTTGCGAATTCGAAGTCTTTCCTCTCCGATTTCCGTTTCAGTTTTCTTGAACAAACTTATTCTGGATCTCTGCCAAGGGTAATGATACAGTGCTTATTCTTTGTTGATACAAGCAAACTAACTATTTTAAACACTTTTCGGCAGTACGAATTTACCGAGCCCTTCTACAAGACTAATATTTAATAACACCAAGATTCGAGCCCTTGACTCGACAGATAAATTACAACATAACCTGGACATTCAAAATATTTTTATTAAAAAATAACATCCAATTTTTTAACTAGATGTATAAAAAAATTATGATATTGAATTTTAAGGATTTCACCCATGAGACAGCCTGTTTTTTAAGCATTCTTAAGGAGTTTTTTTTTTTGACGACCAGTAGAAAAGTAGAACTTTTAAGTTTTTTTATCATTTATTTATATGTGTTTTAAGAGTATGTACATAAATGTTTAGCCAAAAATATATATCCAATAGAACGTGAGTTATAGCGCTCTGAACACACGCGCCTCGAAAAAGTGAACGTTCACTTCCTCCACGATTCCGGCTGATTGGCTTATCTGAAATAAAAAAATTAACGGCGTTTTAATCGAAAAGCTTAAATGCACCAAATGAACTACTCAATTGAAAATATCAAAAATTAGATTTTTGGTAGACTTCTGGAGAAAAGATTTCGAATTTCATAGGTTTTTTTGTTATGTTTTTGTTATAAAAGAAATATTTTGAATTTTGGAATGATCGTAGTCTACACATATTTGGAGCGTATGTATGTGCTGAGTCTACCTATAAATTTGAAGTCATTCGGTCAAATCGCTTTTGAGATATGATGGAGGAAAGTTTGAAAAACACAGTTATGAAAAACGCGTTTAAAAAAAGTTTCAAGTCCGATTAAAACAATGAAACTCTTCACTTAGCGCGCCGAACATCTGCTCTTCTAACACCTGCTTCATTATAACGATTTTGAATTTTAAAAAATCACTTTACCATCGTATTCTAGACATGTTAAAGAAGCAATTTATGAACAAAAAAAATTTTTTTTTTTTTTTGATTTTGAAACCATTACATGGGGGCATCTTAAAGCAATTGTAAAACATTTTCCTCTCACAAATTCCCTTTTCGATGCAACTTTCCTCGAAAAATATTCTACTTAGAATCCGAAAACACTTTTAGAAAAAAATAATTGAACGTATATACAGGACTCGACGGATTTCGTGACCATGACCAACTAGGTACCGCGGCCAAAGACTTTCTGGAAGATGAAATGTTAAATTTTGAATTGTAAAGTAGGGGATATTTTTAATATGTATACATTTATACCTCTCTCTCTCTCTCTCTCAAAAGCAGGGAACCGGATTAACCCACGTTGTAGGATCCTAGACATTTTCTTCTTTTGAAGCCCCTTCATATGTACACATAAAAAAATCAGCATTGAAAATATATAAAAATAAGTAAAATTAAATTACATTCTGTGAAAAACTGAAACAAATCTTAAATTTTTGTTAATAAAAAATGTTTAATGCACAGTAAATTTTAGTTCTTCTGAATAAGTTTAACCCTTTACTTCCCACTGTTTCATTTCTGCAACATATGTTTTTTTTAAATTTAACTGACCCAATATTTTTTTAATTACCTACGAATCACTTATCTGAGAAAAAAAGATTACTGCAACGAAATACATGTTAATTTTGTTACTAGATGGAAGTACATTTTTTCCAGAAATCACAACAATTATAAAAATCTCTGATGCCCCTCAAGAACCGTATTTTTGCTGTAAAAGAATCCATTATATTTTATGCTTCCTCTTGTTTATTGACGAAATAAATTACCAGGTAAGAAATTTAAACATTTTATGTTCATTTAAAAGTAATTATGATTTTCTAATGGAAAAGTTTGAAAGAAATTTGATTTTAATTATATGTTGCAGGTCTGCAACATTGGTCTTTGGTTACCATTTTGACATGGCCAAAAAGCGTATACTAACCCAAGATGAAATTGATAGATGTATGAATAATTCGGACGAATTAAGTGAGGATGGTCTTGAATATTCTGATGATGATGTTGATTTTTACCTGATTTTTGTCATCTAATGAAGATTCGGATAGCGACTGTGAAAATCGTATTGGTTCACAAAATACAATTCAGAATATTAAAAAAATCCGAAGATGATAATAATTTAGAAATATTTCAGTCAAAGAACCTTTTTTAAATTTAACTTTTAAGAATAATAAAACATTGTCACAGAATTTTTTTATGGAAAAATAAAAACATTTCATTGAATGAAGAAGTAATAAAATTCCATGCAGATGACACGCTCCCAAGAGAAATTATGGGAGTGCGAAAAGTGTAAAGAAGGACTTTGTTACAGCAAAATCAATAACTGCTTTAAAAATTCTCATTGTATGTAAGGCTAAAGCACTTTATAACAATGAATATAACAAAATCCTCATATATAAAAAAAATTTTAATTTACAGCACTACTGCGCAATGTTGCACTTCTGCAACAAACAAAAAAAAATGACTGAAATTCAATTTAAAGCAGCTTAGTTTTTTATATATATTTTCCCCTTTTATTAATACTTCATAACTAGCTGATATAATTTTTTCATAGAAATTTTAAAAAATGGGAAGTTAAGGGTTAAATATTTATATATACTTTGTGACTTACAAATTTTAAAAAATGGGAAGTTAAGGGTTAAATATTTATATATACTTTGTGACTTACAAATTTTAAAATATGGGAAGTTAAGGGTTAAATATTTATATATACTTTGTGACTTACAAATTTTAAAAAGTTGAAATATATTTTATTAAATATCTAACAAAAAATATATGAATACGAATAACTTAATTTAAAAATTATGTTTTCTAGTCCATAAATCCTTAAGCGGTAAAATTTTTGTACCCGAAACATTCCAACAAAGGCCAATTTTTTTTGAACATATAGCAAAGCATAGCACTTAACAGAACACGAAAATTAAGAACTTTATTTTAATTTTCAATTTTAAAGTTTTCACACTTTTTATATATTTTATATTTCAAGGAACACAAAAAACCATAAATATTTGCTTTTTATGAGTACACTCTGCATGCTATGAAGAATTTTTCATTCATCTCTAAAAAATTTCTCTCACATTTACAAAAAAAATGTCATGCTCGCATCTCTTTTTAAAATGGTTGAAGATTTTGTGTGTGTGTGCGCATATATATTCACAAACAATTTGAAGCATGATGTAATACTGTTTTACATTGCAATTGCAACAGAGATATAATATAGGCTTTTTTGGATTATGTTTCCATTTTCATTTCTTCTCAAGCAACAAATTGCACACTGCCTTGCCAATCCCTGTTTTTTATCGAATATTTCCAAGAATCTAAATTCCCGCCTTCATCACAAAGAAAATTCCAGATAAGTATTTCAGTACCACGGACAAACTGCATCTCTTAAAAAAACACTATCGCTAATAACTTCACTATAGTAGTTAAAAATATGTGCAAATTAAAGATAGAAAGAAGAAAATATCAGCACCTGTATTATAGCGCACGGGCAAACCAGTTGCTGCCAGCTTTCGGTAGCCCGTACGGTGTACGGGCAAACCAGTTAAGGGGTTAATTCAGCAAAATTATCAATTATTTTGTCAGAATTAATATTATCCAAAGCATTTTGTTCGATATGTATATAAACCAGGTAAAAAATTCTTTTTGATTGAGCCTATTACTTTCGTAAACAGTTTTACTCGGTAGCAATATATTTTTGTTTAAGTGTTAAAAAACAGATGTCCAACAAAAAAGTAAACTATTTACAAATCTTTCTCCAAAATAACAAAGGGTCAGGCCCT
Source organism: Trichonephila clavipes (assembly GCA_019973935.1). Lineage (NCBI taxonomy): Eukaryota > Metazoa > Arthropoda > Arachnida > Araneae > Nephilidae > Trichonephila > Trichonephila clavipes. The sequence continues at coordinate 80,559 of BMAU01000426.1, forward strand.
TCAAAAACCAGAGGCCTAGACATTTGTCTTAATTGTCTATGCGATGATCTAACCCTGATCAAATATAAATCTACATGTATTAAATTTGAATATTTCTCTTTGTACAAATTATTTGTAATTAGCTGACATTACTTGCTTGCGATTCTCACTTTTTTATACAATAAATATATGAAACAACAAAAACATTTTTATAAATCGCGTACAGTTTTCACTACGTGGTTAGGCATGACTTGTAGGAATTTAATTTGCTTACATTTTCTGAAAAAATAAAAAGCAAAACCTGTCAACACTTTCGTTAAACGAGCCTGAAATATAAAAAAGAATAATGTGTGCCCTTGCTTAAAGAATCACATGATTTAGACAGGTAAGCACCGTATGTTGAGTTTGAACCAAGGGCGTAGCTACCGCCGTATCAATGATACGGGACCCCCAAGCTAAAAGGGCTCCAACATGTGTAAGGAAAACCATACTAAAATGTTTAGGGGCCATGCAATATGACCCCCAAGGAATTTTGATACAGGGCCCACTCAGGGCTACCTACACTTGTGGTTTGAACATGAGCAAACAATGCGCACAATGTCTTGTACAATTCTCATTATTTATAAGTTCTGAATGAAATTATTATCAACGATTAATCTTGATAACTTCCTCAACCAGCTTAGGCAATTCTTTGGAGGTGCGCAGAATAGGTATTCTTCATCACTGAATTCTCATTCAACGGTGACTAGGTGTAGAACGCAGTCTCACGATCAGAGACGTAGCTACCGCCGTATCAATGATACGGGGCCCCCAAGCTACAGTTCACTAACAAGGCTTCCGTATCTAAAAAAGGGCGCCAAAAGAATTTTGATATAGGTCCCCCTCACAGCTAGCTACGCCAGTGCTCACGATTGTCATCCAGAAATTATTGCATTTCGATAAATGACTCTGTTGAACAGCGGTTCTTAAATATTCGATCAAATCCCCCTCCCTTTTTATGTGTTATTCGCAGTCCCCCCTCACACACGCGCACAAGATTTCCAGCAGCCCTCCCTGAGAACGTGGATGAGAGATTTAAACGAAATCGTGATCAAATTGGCGTGATATGAATTCAGTTCTTAATCTTTGCACACATTTTTCTACTTTTTTTAAAAAAATATTTTGCTGTAGTAATTGCTGTGTAGTTGCAAACAATAAAATGAACGTAATTAACAGTACAAATCAAAATACATATTCTAATAGTTTCTTCATTAGGGGCAATTTAGTGATCTAGTCTAGGATGGCACATCTTTCAATTTTTTCTTGTTGCCTTTCAGAGTTTGTAAAAAAGGAACATCTTAACATTAAACTCGGGGGTCCTCGCAGACCCTTAGAAAGGCGCTGAGGACCCCCGAGTTTAAGAACAGCTGCTGTAGAAGATGACGGTAACGCAATGCCCGCTTGCGTAAGATTTGAACGCAATCCCGTAATTCTAGTCTCATATGATTTTTTGTAGGATTGGTAGGTGGTCATGGTCACGAACTCGTGGCCACCAAACCGTGATTTGTTGGAGATGGAGTTCCAGCTCAAAAGTCGTCCTCGTCACTTGACCGAGGTTCCAAATTACGAGGTCAGTCGCCAACAGCCATCGCGTTGTTTGGGTGCAACGTTAGTAAAAAATCAAAATTGTGTGTGTGTGTAAAATCAAAATAATTTTTACATATTGTTTTTTTCTAGAATATGCTAAACAATACGTAAGAAAACAGCCACGTTAATATAAATATATATGCAGGGCCGAATTGTCAAAAAATTAATTAGGAACCTCCATCCCCATGAATTTATATTCATCAATGAATAAATACTTACTATTTAATTTATTTTTTGCGAAACAATACAATACCAAATGGACTGAATTCATGATGGTCGACATGATAACGGCTATCACGTGTTTCCCATTGATTAAAAATTGACATACTAGTTGTTCAACTTGTAAAGTTTAGATAACATTTAAAATTTGATGATTGGGTAAAGAGTTCACGTGTTTAAATTCTTCAGTTTTCAAAATTAAAAAAAAACTTTGCATTATTCGAATACTTTTAAATTAAGTGCATTTTGTTCAACTTGTGAGGTATTCCCCCGTGGGTGATACCTTACTCCTAAGTGATCTTCGTGACCTGGAGGTGTGGGATGGAATGAAGAACCAGGCATTGTCATGATCTTAAAATGCCTTTATTAAGATCTTAACTTAAACACTAACAATGATAATATTTATACACTGCTGGACAATTGCTAAGGACGGCTAACACTATCATCCATAGCAACCACAAAATGAAAGGAAGCAAAATGTGGAAAATTAGAATAAGTGCCGGATATTAGTAAGAAGAAGTATGAGTATGCAAATTTTTTTTCTACGTCTTTTCATCACGTGATAGCGTTCATAAGAGCTTTAAAGGTTTTGACGCGTGTGGACAGTGGTTGTTTCAAGTCAAAGTTTTACAGGAAAGATTTAATAGACCAACTTAAAATTTTTGGCATGTCTTCCCAACATCACATAGATGATTTTATGCGTGGCCGAATTATTGGAAAGATCCAAGAAGGGCGAAAAATAACAGATGTTGCCAGGGTGTTCGACATCGCTCACAGCGTTGTTTCACAGCTGTGGAAGTCATTTAAAACTACTGGAATGTGTAGTAGACGGCACGGGGGAGGTCGTGTTAGAAGTACGACGCCTGCAGAAGACATATATATCGTCTTATCAGCAAAAAGGAACAGGCGCACCACAGCTCAGCAGGTGGCAAATCAGTTTCTTGCTGCCTCAGGAAAGCAGATCTCCCGAAAAACTGTTGCCAGACGTTTGAGGGGAGGAGGACTATACGCACGCAGACCTGTTGTGTGTGACCCATTGACCAGACAGCACCATACTGCCCGTTTGCAATGGTGTCGTGAGCATCACAATTGGACTGAACAGGACTGGACATGCGTACTATTCTCAGATGAGAGTAGGTTCAGTCTGTCATCGGATTGTAGACGCCAACTGATCTGGCGCGAGAGTGGTACTGCTTATCGTCCAGAAAATATCCAGGAAAAGGACCGATATCCGACATGCAGTATCATGGTGTGGGCCGGCATCATGATCAATGGCTGCACGCGCCTACATGTGGTTGCGTATGGGACTATGACGGGCCAACGATACATTGATGAAGTTCTACTTCCTCATGTTCGCCTTTTCCGTGGTGCTGTCGGTGATAAATTTGTTTTTATGGACGACAACACAACATGTCATCGAACACTCGCTGTTCAGGATTGTCTAGACAGCGAGGATATTCAACGTCTCGTATGGCCAGCGCGTTCTCCAGATCTAAACCCCATTGAAAATGTGTGGAATGCTTTGGGGAGGCAAATTGCTGGTCGAAACTATCCTCCGACAAACAAGAACACCCTCATCCGTGCACTCACAGAGGAATGGGATAAATTACCTCAACAGCTGCTGGATAATGTTGTGCAAAGTATGGTACGACGTGTGGAATGTTGCATCACACTCCACGGTGGACATATCCCGTACTGATACCTTTCTTTAAGGTGCCTGCTGACTTTTAGATGCATTGTTCCATTTCTCCGTACGCAGATCAAATGAACATTTTTTTTTCTTTCAGATGTTTCACAGCTTTTGTACTTTCCAGAACAATAAATATTCTTTATTCTAATGTCTGAACAGTGTGGCAACTATATTTTATCCTACTAGGCCTCATGTCCCGCTTAATGTTATGCTACATAGCAATTTGTGATCCGTCCTTAGCAATTGTCCAGCAGTGTATTATAACTTAGCGGATCTGAGGTGAAAAAACACACAATACGTATTACCAAATAAGCGCGATCTTAAGCACTAAGTATTTAACCTTCCTGTCTATTCCTAATCTCTGTTTATATCACAATTACTAATAGATACTGAAATGATCCCACCTTAATCACTTTTTTAATCGCAATCCTCTCGGATCCTCAATATCTTTAGATTATCTCGCGTGGAATTGGATCCACCTTGACTTGATCGTTCTGTCACGGATAGTTTCACACTCAACGACGGCTTTCTTCTCTTCCTTCAGTTCACGCGCTTAAACCAGACGAGCATAATCACTTCCCAATAGGTCATCCGCACGTTAAACTTCTGCTATTTAAAAGGTTTATAATTTGCATGTTCACGTTTCGCTTCTGGATTTGGTTGGAAAGAATTTGCCTTTTTCGGCCCCAAAGAACCCAAGAGGAGATTTTAGTAGAAAACGCGATAAACCCGTCACAAACTATGAGCATTATTATATCGTTGACAAATATTGACCTTTTAAAAGAAAGTTTCTGCAAAAAGCAAAAGTTGGCAACAGTGAAGCACATGAACTAATTGGTTGGAAACGCGTGATTACATTTATGATATAATTGTGACGTCGAATTAATTTATGAACTGATTGACTGAAAACACGTGACTGAGTTATGTGACTATGACGTTATATGAACTTAGTCCATTGAATACCAAAATATAAACTCGTGTTTTGTTTCATGTTTTTCATTAACTGCGCTTTTATGCTATCGCCAAATACGGCTCTATGGGAATGTACTGATTAATGATCTATTAATCAGTACAGGCTTTTGATTAATGTACTATACTTTTCATGCCATTTCATCTAAAATTGGCTGTCTTGGCATGATTTGAAGATAAAACTGCTAAAAGCGTTTCATATAATTAAATGACGAAAAATGAGTTTTGGTATTATAATCTCTAAATCTTCAAAAAGTAAAAATAAATAAAAATAAATGAAAAAAATTGATATTTCAGGCACACACACACATTTAAAGTCATATATTAGACAAAAGTTGCATTTAATGTCAAATGAAAACGTAAATGCTTCCTAATAATAATTCTGTCGAAAATGATTCAAAAATGAATAAATAGTAAATAAAAGAATAATATAAAAAATCTTTTTTAAAGATCTTTTTGCCCGCAAAATAGTTTTAATTTGTTTTCCCGGGTATTTTGTTGTTGCTATCATTTATTACGCAAAAAAAAATAATAAATTGTAGAAAAATTTTTCTTTTCATATAAATTTTTCAACTAAAATGTTCATTCCTGTGTTTTTCTATTCCATTCTTTTCCCAAAATCGAAGTATAAACTGCTCTTTTTTGTGTAAATTTATGGTAGGAGGAAGAAAATGATATACTGAGTACTCTCAAAGAAAATTATATACTGCCTAATTAACTTCTTCCAAGTTCAAAGTAGCGTCTATAAGAACAATCGCCAAAGAGACTTAATAAACCATGATTACATAGAATCAATTAATTTGTGAACAAGATGAGTAATAAGCTTCAGCAGATGTTTCCCCCATCTTCGAAAACTAAGCTATGACTCATTCGTCTTTCTTTAGTAACATCCAAAGCGGAAAAGCAGATCGCTTCTACAAAAATGAATGGCTATTTTTTTTTAAAAGAACGTTGGTGGGATTTTTTAAAAAAATTTATTGTTATGCCATGGAATGAAAGGAAATTACTAAAAATACAAATGCTAATGAATAGTACTCTATGAGCGGATATTATAACTATTTCACAAATTTTTTACCACTACAAGCAAGTTTAGAAGAAATGGTTTGGAGACTATTTATCCCTTTCCCCCCCCCCAAAAAAAAATTCAATATTGTTACGGTGACCAATCGTCACAGTCATTCTTTTATTGGTTCTGTCCTTCCTCGAAATATGTCCTCATTTTCAATATTTAACAAGTAATATTAAAAAAATTTTATTTTAGTTACTTTTTATTAAATAAAGGGTGTTTTTTTGAGAGGTATAGAACTTTAAATTGCAATAAAACAACGATGTATTATTCGATTGACATGAATTTTTTTTTATTCGAAAGATAATCTTATGGCATTACATTTTAAATATGATTTCTGGCATAGGACTGCCACGGCTGGCTCGGATGTAGTCCAATCTAGACGTCCAATTTTCGATGACTTTTTCCAACATTTGTGGCCGTATATCGGCAATAACACGGCGAATGTTGTCTTCCAAATGGTCAAGCGTTTGTGGCGTATCCGCATAGACCAATGACTTTACATAGCCCCACAGAAAATAGTCTAGCGTTGTTAAATCACAAGATCTTGGAGACCAATTCACAGGTCCAAAACGTGAAATTAGGCGGTCACCAAACGTGTCTTTCAATAACTCGATTGGGGGCACGAGCTGTGTGACATGTTGAGCCGTCTTGTTGGAACCGCAGCTCCTGGACATCATGATTGTTCAATTCAGGAATGAAAAAGTTAGTAATCATGGCTCTATACCGATCACCATTGACTGTAACGTCGTGGCCTTCGTCGTTTTTGAAGAAGTACGGACCAATGATTCCACCAGCCCATAAAGCGCACCAAACAGTCAGTTTTTCTGGATGTAACGGACATACACTTGTGGATTAGCTTCACTCCAAATGCGGCAGTTTTGTTTGTTGACGTAGCCATTCAACCAGAAGTGCGCTTCATCGCTAAACAAAATTCGCTTATGAAAATCGGGAACAACGGCAATCTCGTTTTGGGCCCATTCGACGAATCTACGCCTTGCTTGATCATATTTAAAATGTAATGCTACAAGATTATCTTTCGAATAAAAAAAATTCATGTCAATCGAATAATACATCGTTGTTTTAATACAATTTAAAGTTCTATGCCTCTAAAAAAACACCCTTTAGTTGCAATTAATACAAATATGTATATACATGTGGGAGACAACAAGGGGTCCAAGACATTTGTCTTTCCTTTAACTTTATTTTAAAACTTTAACAAAAATTAATTAAAAAGGTAGATAAGTTTGACAATGATATGCAGAAGGTAACGCCTGCTCGCGCACCTCTCGCGTTCTCTCTCTTTTGCTTTTTCTCAAGAGTCAAAGTTTTTACAGTTTCAGTTCTGCTTTCACTTATCTGCGCCTGCGCGCGAAGACTGCGTGGAGTTGTCGATAACTATTGGTTACTATATCCGGCCAGCCTGACTGTACGCTGTCCGCAGCGGTACTTCCATGGAGACCAGAGGAGAATCTGAAACATACAAAAAAAAAACGGAACAGACAAGGACTATACGACAAATAAACAAAGATGTAACATATAATTTTGCTGAACTAGACATTTTCTCCATCATGTGAAGGCACCTCTTCGACATCCGGAAGGTTCCACAGGAAAACATTATGTTTCACAGGCATAAGAACGTCTTTTTTAACAAGTTGATCTTTGGTTGAACGCATCGATATTTTCCTCTGTAGAGTTCTGGACGTCTGTTCAAAACGATTTCTCTTTTTCCTTCGTTTCCACTGCCAGGGCTGGAAGATCCTTCGGAGCAACACAAACCGACGATATTTACTATTCATAGGTGAAGGGGTAGGAGATAGGGAGATAAATTCCTCGGAACTCGTTTTCATGGCACCATTGGCTTTCTTACACAATACTATAGGTGAACAATAATCAAAAACACTCTCTTTTATAATACCTTGTCGTAATCAATCATCAATTTGATTGTTTACCTGTAATTTCTCAGAACAAGATAAACGTCTGGCAACAAGATAAACGTCTGGCTCTCTGACACACAGGAATATCATTTTTCAATTTAATATTCATTTTTAACTTAGTACTCTTAATTTTATTACATTTATAATCCTTAATTAGAGAACTCGAATCATTTCTAGTATTAAAGTTTTTAACATGTGACAAATCATAACTAGAGTTTTCTATCACATTTGAAAAAGAAACATTTGAATTAAAATGAACATAAGCATGAGCACCTAAAGAGGATTCACTTTCATTCAATAAAACATCGCTCTTTGCGTGGCCTAGTTTTTTTATTTCAGAATATACACTGGGATGTATAATAATTTCTTCGGTCAAGGTCGGTGATATCGCCGTTCGAACACTTATACCGGAAGAGTGTTGATTAAGAGAAAGATTTATCGGTTTAACTTCTACCATTCGCTGTTCGCCAAAACATGAGCTTAATGTTATGATTTCTTCGGAAGGTGTTTGCACTCTAATTAGTGAGGAATTTAAAACTGGGATCTGGCAACCTGAATCGATCAAGGCTTTTACGGGCTGATTTTCCACAAAAATGTTTACGTATTGAAGATTTGCGCATTCATCGCTATTTTGTTTTTCGCTCTCGATTTTCAAAGTATTCACGTTTATTCTATTATGGATGTGGTCGTTAGATTCTTTAGGTTTAAAACGCTTCTCACAGTCTCTTGCGCAATGAGATGAATCACCGCATATAAAGCAATTTTTATTTTCTCTTTCAAGATATTGGGGATAGTTCTCTTTAATCTTTGGTTTAAAGTTTTGTGATCTATTTTTAAAGGGGTCTTGGGTATATCCACAAGTAATAGGAATTTCTTTATGTGATCCGTCTTTAGATGAAATATAAATATCCCACTCTTTAGCTAAATCAATAGGCCTAAACCAATCTTCTGCTTCTCGAATGCCAATATGAGTTGCAGTTTCCTTATTTAAAGTTTCAAATAATTTATCAGAAATTATAAGATCACATAGAGATTTAAAGGAATTAACTTTTCTTAACGAACAATAATATTGGAAGTTTGCCGTCAATCTTGCAGCTAATTGGATGTATGTCTCGCCTGATGATTTTACAGCATTTTTAAATGAGTTTAAACACTCGCGAGGGGTTAATTTGAATTCTCTGAGTACTATAGATTTTAGTTTTTCATAGTCATTTAATTCCTCTTCTTTAATATACAGTAAGACGTTATGAGCTCTTTCGCCCAGAAGATTTATTAAAATTTCAGATTTATATTCATCATTTATTTTCTTGGTTAAAAATGCGCGTTCTAATGATTGGAAGAACAGATTAAAATTTTCAGATCTGGTGGGAACAGGAAGAGATAAAGTCCTAATACTTGTTATCATATTTTCTATGTTAGTTTCGAACTGTTTATCTTCGACTTTAGCTGCAGGATTTAAACTTAATGCTTTATTTTTAGCCGTTTGAAGTTCGATTTCTTTTTCTAATTGCGCTAGCTGTAGTTTCGCGAGCTCAATTTTCTGTTTTTCTAAAGTTACCTCTTTCGTTTCATGATACTCTCTCATCTATACAGTTTTGAATTAAAGTTTTAACGAAATCTGGATCACTTTCAAATGTACTACTGTTCTCAATTTTAGTCTTTAGTTTAACTATAGTGTCCGTACTCTCCACAGTACCGTCTAGATTCTCAACAACTCTTATGAGATCCTCTTTAAGAGCGTTTTTAAACATTTTAGAAAAATATGGAAAGATCCTACCTTTTTTTTTTCTAGCTCCCTTGTTGCTCGCACGTACGATGTATCCAATAATTGAAGAAAATTTCGATTCCACTGATTTCACCTCTTCGCAGGTAATATAGTTGAAATTGTTCGAATTGACACCTCTTCGCAGGTGTTTGTGGTATTTCCAACCTCTACACAGGCGGAATATTTAGGGTTCGATGAAAAATATAACCTTTACACAGGTTATTTTATTTAGCAGTTCCAACCTCTACACAGGCGGAATTTTCATGCTGAGTTCAAACCTCTACACAGGTTGAACGAAGTTTTCGAAAAATGGCGGCGCGTCTCTCCACGGACGGCTTTTGTTCACGTTTCAAACTTTGATCAAAATCGAAATCTTTTTCAATCCCGGCCTCTACACAGGCGGAGTATTCATGCTGAGTTCAAACCTCTACACAGGTTGAATATTTATGCTGAGTTCAAACCTCTACACAGGTTGAATATTTATGCTGAGTTCAAACCTCTACACAGGTTGAACGAAGTTTTCGAAAAATGGCGGAGCGTCTCCTCACGGACGCTTTTGTTCATTGTCCAGACTTTGGTTCAAAATCGAAATTTTATCGACCCCGGCCGAGCCCCCATAATTTGTGGGAGACAACAAGGGGTCCAAGACATTTGTCTTTCCTTTAACTTTATTTTAAAACTTTAACAAAAATTAATTAAAAAGGTAGATAAGTTTGACAATGATATGCAGAAGGTAACGCCTGCTCGCGCACCTCTCGCGTTCTCTTTTCTCTCTCTTTTGCTTTTTCTCAAGAGTCAAAGTTTTTACAGTTTCAGTTCTGCTTTCACTTATCTGCGCCTGCGCGCGAAGACTGCGTGGAGTTGTCGATAACTATTGGTTACTATATCCATATGACAGAATCACACCATTAAGTTGTAATTAATTTTTATTAATTATCCTTAAAGTATCGTATTCTCATCCAAAATAATCGTGTACATAAAATTTCAGTTCAACGGAATGCTTTAAAACGTGAGGGGAAAAAAGCCTTTTCAAGTTTTGACACAAGCGCCAAAAATTATGCCAACGTGGCTGTATTTGTAATTCTTTAAACAATTAGTTTTAATCAATTGATGTTTTTCAATTATAATTAAATTTCTGTCTTGTCATCCAAAATTATCATGTATATAAAATTTCAGCTCAATTGAGCGCTCTAAAATGTATTTTATTAACGATTGATAATTCTCCGAGGATAAATAAATATAGAGAGAGTATTAGCTAATAGTAGGAATTGAAAAATACAAATGCTAATGAATAATACTCTATGAGAGCCGGAATTAAAATTATTTCACAAATTTTTTCCCGCTACAATAAAGTTCAGAAGAAATGGTTTGGTTCTATTTATCCCTCCCCCATCAAAAAAAAAACTTCAATATAGTTAAGGTGACCAATCGTCCTCCTTCAGGGAGAACAGTCCTTCTTTTATCGGTTCTGTCCTTCCTTGAAATATGTCCTTATTTTCACCATTTAAAAATTTATCTGTTGATCTCTGTATTCAGAGATACCAGACTGAAATGTTACGTGTCATGTGCAGGTGTAGAATGAATTATCGGAGATATTAATAAGATGACCAACCGTCCTCCATTAGGGAGGACAGTCCTTCCTTTATAGGTCCTGTCCTTCCTCGAAAAGTGTCCTCCTACTTGTTCTCCTTTTCAATACTTTAAAACTAATCTGTTAATCTCTGTATTCAGAGGTGAACCAAACATGTTTCCAAACAAATATCGCAGGAAATAACAATTTTCAATGGTATATTGCGTTGAGTTTTTATCAAAAAAGAATGTCTAATATTAAAATCGATGACAATTGTCTGTTTGAAGAAATTGAAAGACTGAATCTATATTTAAATTATAATAAATTGAAACAAGTGGAACATCAACATGCTGAAATTGATAAAAGATGGGAGGAAATGCTTAACCATTCCAAAAATGAACACATTCCATATACAAATTTAGTTATTCTTTTTGAATTTACGTTGTGAATTGGTAATTTTGGGACAAGTGATAAATCAAGATCGAATGTTAATATTTTAGCTGCAATACTTATAGTAAAGATGAAGGATATTTTTTGCTCAGATATATCAGAAAATAATATATTGACAAACAAAAAAATTCATTCAATGAGAAAATACACGTTTAAGCTAATAATTAAAAGTGATGTTAGCAAAATTAGCGTGTTTTTGTTTGAATTAATAAAATATTTCTCAAATATTTGCGCTGTGTAACATTTTCTTAAATTTTTCGTCCTCCTTTTCATTGTAAAAAACTGGTCACCTTAATAATACTAATGCATTTGTACATAATAGGCCATCTATTTTCCACAAAACGATTAAAAAAATTGATGGTGAACATATTTCAGTGTTACAGAAGTTAGTCTTTTATTTTGAAGGATTTTGCATTCAATAAAAACCCACAATTTGAAGAAAAATTTATTCCTTTAACAATTAAAATGAAAATTGTCAGAAGAATCTAATCCTGCCGTAACAGAAAAGTTTACCAACAAAGTGCAGAATTTTTACTAAACATGTTTCCAGTATGTCGAAGAATGGTCTGAAACAGTGTTCGATGGTATTTTCTGACTTCATCGCAAGTAAATTGGGCATATATAGAAAATTGGGCTGAGTTTTTATCGAAAGAAATGCCGGATATTAAAATCGATGACAATTGTCTGTTTGAAGAAATTAAATGACCGAATGTGTGTATGTTTAAATTCTGAGATAAATTAGAACAATGGGAAAATCAGCATGTTGAAACTGAAAAAAAGATGGCTGGAAATATATATTTAACCATTTCCAAAATGAACACATTCAATATGAAAATTTAGTTATTCTTGTTGAATTTTCGTTGTGCTGCCCTGAAACGACACTGGTGTGCAAAAATTAAGCAACAGGTGGGTTTATTGCCATAACTTCACGAAAAATCATCTGAGAGACATGAAATTCAGAAATGAGGGAGGGTATTATGTACGTAAAGGATGACGAAAGCATCGGCGCTGAAAAAGGAATACAATGCATACGGTATGGAATCAAACAAAAACAAGCTTTATTGAACGCATAGTATCGTGACTCATGATGGTCTATCCAACAGGAAGAACAAAAAGCAGATGCTCCTTAATATGGTATATGCTCTCCCCTCACTGCAATGGTTGCTTCGCATCGTCTCCGCATACTCAGAACCAGCTGGTGCAACATTTCTTGTGGTAGGAGTGCCCATTCTTCAATCAGCATCAGTTTGAGTTGTTGGGTGTTCTCCGGATGATGTAAGCGTGGTGCAATACGTCTCCCCAAAGCATCCCACACATGTTCGATGGGATTTTTATCTGGGGAGTACGCTGGCCAATCCATTCGAGTGATATCTTCACTTTCCAGCAGCTCCTCAACAGCAAGAGTCCGATGTGGCCGTGCATTGTCATCCATAAAAATGAAGTCTGGGCCAATGGCACCTCGGAACAGACGCACATGGGGAAGAAGTACCTCCTCATAGTAGCGATCCCCGATTACAGACCCTCTATCGAAAATGTGGAGCTCAGTTCGCCCCCGTTTAGCATAATGCCTCCCCAGATAAGGACTCCAGGACCACCGTAATGGTGTCTTTCCTTGATGTCACTGGTATAAAACCGTGTCCCGATCTCTCTCCAAGTCAAAACGCGTTGAGAATCGCTTCTGGTACTGAACCGACTCTCATCCGTAAAGAGGACACGACTCTATTGATCAGTTGTCCAGTTTTTTTGTGCTCTCTGTACCACTGTAAATGGTGGCGTCGATGGTCAACTTTCAACGGGAGGCAGCGTTCAGGACGACGGGTGAATAGGCCCCCTTTGTGAAGGCGTCTGGCCACAGTAAACCGCGACACTTGTCGCCCCGTTGCTGTAGAGTTGCTGAGCAATGACGCTTGCTGACTGCCATCGGCCTCTTTTCGCCTGCAGGATGATATATCGGTCATCCCCTGCAGTTGTCGTCCTCGGGCGGCCACCACCAACCTTTCTAACAGCTGTACCTGTGGTTTGGAACAATTTCCAAGCGCGCGAAATGACACTTTTGTTGATTCCGAACTCTGCAGCTACACTGGTGACGGTACGTCCCTCCTCCAGCTTTCCGATCATTCTTCCACGTGTGAAGTCATCCAGGTGATTTCTTCTAGCCATATTTCACGAACTGACCCACTGGCACTTGGAGCGAATATGCTGAATTGCGTATGCGTCCCTCATTTTATTTTACTGTTGAGCAGCACGCGCCGACATCACGCGTTTTGCGTACGCTCACGTCGCTTCTGACGTTTCGTTCCTGATATTTGCATACGCATGACGTTTCTACTGACTGACGTGTTCACTGTACTGATCTCCAGACCTCCTTTTCTGCCATTTCATGGTTATCTGCTTAATTTTTACATTGTTGCGCTTAAGTTTTGCACACCAGTGTAATACAGCAGTTTTGAAAGAATGTTTTCATTTGGTAATGACAAGTGAAAAAAAGCAAGATTGATGACTTAAACTGTAGCCCTACCATAAAGGTCAAAGTGTAGGATATTTCTTGCTTTGAAATTTCCCATGCATTTGAAAATGATATATTGTAAAAAAAAATTCATTCAATGGAAAAAATACTCATCTAATTAAAAGTAACATAAGCGTAATTAGCGTATTTTTGTTTGAATTAATAAAATATTTCATATATTTACATTGTAATTTTTTCTTAAATTTTTCGTCTTACTTCATTGTAAAAAAATTGGTCACCTTATTATAATTATTTTAAGAATTCATGGTTATTTTCTAAAAATTTCGATGTCTTCGAAAAGCATTCATCTCCCTTCGATTGCTTTAACTGGTATAACATCCGGGACTTCTTTAGGTATGGGCTAACTGGGCCCGGTCCTAGATTACAATGGGGGGCCCTGTCTCGTTCTCAACTCGGCCTTAATAAGATCACGATTCGAATAATTTCAAAGATCAAATGTTTATTTCCGGTTGTATTCTCCGAAAAACTAGGAATCTCGGACTATATGTCAACTGCTTACATGTGATGACCATCATCCATGGCCTATTACAGAACACCATCGTTACTCATTCAGTCAAAAGGTTGCAGCCGGTTTGGGCAATCTGCCCATTTATTTGTTTTGGGTTATTATTTATACGAGTTTTTGATAGTGTATGCTATGTGCTGTCTAATGTTAACTATCATAAGTGAGGCCTACATTTGTGTAGGAACCCAGGGCCTCAAGAAGTCTTAAGACGTCCCTAAATAACGTGTATTTATTTTAATGATTTTATACACTTAAGCTTCATGAAGTTATTGTTTTTATCCATTAAATCCTTTTGATGTAAATGCAGAAATAATTTAATCTGCAGATTCTCGCTAGGTAATCTGCCCATAAACTACGAAGATACGTTAAAATACATAAAATTGTGCTATTTCTCAAATTACTCACGTAATCTACGAATTACGTAGATAATCTGAACATTACCTACTAGACCAGGGGTGCCCAACCCAAATCGGTTGGTGGGCCACGTAAAAATTTACTAAACTGAGGTGGGCTGCACATATCAAAATAAAATAAATTAGTCAAAATATTTTATTATCGTACAGCATTAAAAATATGATATAATCAACATTCAATTATTGATATGATCAAAAAGTTTACCTTTTACTGGATCACAATCACAACAAAGTTGAAAGTCGACCGATTGCACTTGTTGGTGGAAGAATATCTCTTAATCTACAAGGTTCTTATCTACAGTAGATTAATGCTGCCATCTGAAGTTACGTAGTATAACAACTATGTGCATAACATCTTCACATTTTATGCTTGTGTTACAGTATGTTTGCATAAAATTGATTTAGATTTTCAAAATTTTTATTTCAAGTGCAAAAAAGCAATTAAATAAAGAACAGCTTTGTAATTATTACACTGTTTGTCAAAAAAAGTTTTTTTTCTGCCCGATAGCCAAATGTTTAGTTTTTTTTGTTATTGTATGATATTAATTATTACACCGTGATTAAATATATATCATAAAATGAAAAAGTTACATAATTTCAGGTTAAAATATTAAACATTTTTATTTTGCTGCCGTAATTATCTTACATTTCTACTAGCTGGTCTGACAGTCCTGAGGCAACTCATTAAATCCATCATCGGATTCTTTCATTGCCAAATAAAACAAGAAAAAAGACTACTAATCTGAAATTCAAAACATAGACATAAACTATTTCTCTGACAAATAGAACTAAATACACTACTCACTCTCAACGAAGTTCTCGTTGAAAGAGGAATAACACACCCAAGCTCATCTGCTTTCCTTCATCCATCAACACACCTGTTATTACAATTGCTTGGAAGTCAAATGAAGGGAAAAAATTTCTTTCGGTAAAAACTGCACGGGAAGAGGTGGGGGTGGGTCAAAACACGATATTTTCGATTCAACCGTCTGTAGTCCAAATGTCTAAAATAATATAGACAGAAACTTCAATTGGGCCGCAAAAATTCTCCAAATGAGCCGCGGGTTGAGCATGCCTGTACTAGACTCTCGGTAATGCTGCACATTACCAACTAGGCACTCGTTCAAGTGACAAAAAGATCTTTCGTGGAACAACAACGACGTTTCTGTACACTTAAACTGAAAGTTGTTTATTTATTTTTCCACATTTAAAGAATCAATTTAATACAATTGAGCAATCAACACATTCGTTGACAGAATCAATCCATTGAAAAACTACAGCACAAAAAATCAGACAGTTAAGCATCCAATAAAATACGTTTAACGCGAAAATGCTTCAGACGAAACATCATTTGATACGAACTAATACAGCGGTCCCGACAAACTACTAAGTATTTTCATGCATTTTTTTCTTCTAACACGAAACAGAAATCTCTTAACACGAAAATTTTTTTCTTGTGGGAACGAACAATATTTGGAAAACACCAGCCGCACAGGCGAGTTTTAAAAGGGGTGTGAAATGAAGGAGAAGTGGTTTCAGTGGCATAACGGAGAATATTAGGCCCACCGCAAGGTCAGGGTTTGAGCCCCAAGCCGGATCTTATGAAGAATTGCAAAACCCATTACATAATGTACCTTTACACTCTGGCGTAGCTGATCCTGAGTGGGCCCGTATTAAAATTTCTTGGAAGCCTATTTTGGTAGGCTCTCAACTCTTTAAGATTTATTCTTGCACATTTTGGGGGCCCTGAAGCTTGGAGGCCCCATATCCTTCATACGGCACCTGCCTTTACACATCAAGTAAAAATATTTAAATATTAAACTTATAACTGAATACAAAATCGATCTGAGTCTGAGTAAACGAAGTAAATAACGTATAACATTAGAGAATATTTATTAAAATGGAATATCTAACAACAGTCGACAGATATAACCTGGTAACTTAAATGAAAACGGTACACTAAGATAGACACGAACACTGTAAAATAATATATTCGATTTCAAATTCTTACGAAAGAAAAAGGATATCACTTACTTTTTTTCTTCGTTTCTGAAACCCGGGATGAGCTTGATCTAAAGTTCGATTACATTCTAGCATAAATACTGCAACTGTTAAAGAGGAGAGTTATATTTGTGTGATGCAAAAATGATTTAATGAAAAAAGGAATAATACAAGAGAGTGTGTGTAATATATAAAAAAAAAATTTAAGTCAAGTCCTACTTAGATCAACAAAGAAATTTTTTATTTTAGCTACTTTTTATTAAATAGTTACAATTAATATAAATATGTATATACATAGGACAGAATCACAACATTAAGTGGTAATTTATTTTTATTAATTATCATTAAAGTATCGTATTGTCATCCAAAACAATCGTGTATATAAAATTTCAGTTCAACTGAATACTTTAAAACGTGAGGGGAAAAACCTTTTCAAGTTTTGACACAAGTCGCCACAAATGATCCAACGTGGCTGTATTTGTAATTCTTTGAATAATTAGTTTTAATCAATTAATTTACATTAATTATAATTAAATTATTGTATTATACAAAATAATCATGTATATAAAATTTCAGCTCAATTCAGCAGCACTTTAAAATGTATTTCATTGAAAATTCCGCCAAGATAAATAAATAGAGATCGTGAGCTAATATTAGGAATTGAATAAAAAAGGACTTGTGCATGTAAAGTCTGTTTTTTTCTAAATCCTTTTGTCGGATCTGAGAAATGAAACGTTATTCATTGCTTCATTTTACCAAAGCAGCTGAGAATTGATTCAGAGGTCACCGGATAAAATGTAAGTTTCAGAGAGAATATTGAGCTCTTTTTTTAGTGAAAAAAATTATTGACTTAACACCTTCTTTCGCATGAAATATTTCAAACTTAGCTCTTCCAGATTTCCTTCAGTTGGCTCGTCGTACATTTTGCAAACCAGGCCATATCGACGCAGTGATGGGATGCCAATGGGTATTCCAGATTCTAAGCAATGACGCATTTAAGATTGATTCATCAATGAATAAATGATAGTTTAAAAAACTCAAAATACATGTTTTACTGAAGATTGAACTAAAAAATGAAAAATAAATTATAGTTTAAAAAGACTAAAAAACAGGCTTTTATGGTTAATCTAACTAAAAAGTAAAAAAAAAATTCCTTATATAAGAATAAAATGATTAACGAGAAAATTAATGTCATTGTGGTAAAAGTGTGGGGTACTTTATACTACATTTTTACACTAAGTCAGGATTTCGGAATAGAACTAGTAAGAAATTATAACAATTGATATCGAGAACCACACGCTTTTATCCCAATGACATTTTAAATATATATATAATTTTCTCTTTAATCATTTTATTCTTATATTAAGAATTTTTTTTTACTTTTTTTCAAAATTTGATCAGTGGCTGGACTGCTGGAAAAATTTAAAACAAAATAAACGAGAAGGTTGCTTAAAAGAGGAAACATTTTTTTGCTTTGAGGCATACGGTAAATACAATCCCAGAACTAATAAAGTATCTTTTGACGGATCAGAACTTCAAATAAGTTTTAACTGGAAAGTTCCAAACTGATAATTTAGAAACCAGATTTGGGCAATACAAACAAATGTCTGTATTGCCCAAATTACCATGTCACTGTGCAGGAAATTTTGCAAGTTGTGTGTGTGTGTGAAAAAGAGTTGCGCATTAAAAGTGTGTTAACTTTGCACTCGGATAAATATGGTACTATTTCACTAAAAAATTTAATTGGAAATCATTCAGGTGAGATATTTAATGTTAAAGTAGATATTAAGGATTTCAAAAAACGAAATATTAAACATCTAGATATATATTATAAATGCGAAAGTTTGTAAAGATGTTTGGCCGTCTTTCACGCAAAAGCAACTGAATGGATTTTAATGAAACTTTACAGTAATATAGCTTATACATCAGAATAACACATAGGCTATAATTTATAGCATAGGCTATAATTTATAAAGATATTGTGTGAAGTGTCCAAAATATAACGATATTTGTAAAGTAGGTAGGAAAAAATTCTGCCATCTGCAAGCAAATAAAACGTGCGCTGCAAAAAAGCCCACGACAGCATATATCTATCTTTCATTTGTGAAGAAACTCTTTTTGTTTTGACTACGCAAGGCGCACGCTTCTAATTAATTCCTGTGATCAGCATAATCCCTAATTTTTTTTATTTCAGAATAAAACTAAGTTTTGTAGGGAGAGGTTGTTATAAATCTCTTTTTTTGAATGGTTTTTTTTATGATTTTATTATGCTCATTTGGTAGTAAGAAATTGATATTTTTTCAAAATAAATGCTTTTATCGGTTCTGGTATACTTAAAGTAAATAAACTTTCTCTTTCACACTACATCATTTAAACAAATTTTCAAAATTTGTTTGTGGTTAGTAGTTAATAATAACGCTATAATTTTAATTGAATAGACAGATATTGCATTTTTAAGTATAAAAATAATTATAACTACTGTACTGTATTTTTTGGAGTGAGTAAATATTAAAGTCGCACTGTTCAGAAACACGAGGGCTTTTGGCAACAGACCGCACAAATTTGAACCATGGTCAAATGACGTGGACGACACCTGAGCTGGCACCCCCTTCTCCTAACTACCACACCACACCAAATTAGAAGAAATATTCTACCAATACTTAGCAGGAATATTCTTTGAAATCCACTCTTCCAAGATATATGGCAGCACGGGTTCTGTGATGAGTATTTTAGCGAGGAAGGCGAATAGTTTTGTAGCAGATATTGCGTTTTCAGCTGACGACGTTTTCAGCGGATTGCAAAGATTATTATTTTAGTCCCGAAAAAATAGTTTGTCACAATTTAAGTGTTTTATGTTTTTGTATGTTAGTGAAGACCTTGGAAAATGATTTGACTTCTTATTTTAAGTGAACGATGTATATAATTAATTTTACAGTGGAATATCTTTAATTAATTTATTAGCTCTAACGGATTAAATTTCTCAAAATAGAGTATTTTGTTTATGTATATCGCTTAATTTTCAATGTAGTGATCCCCCAAAAAATATTGTATGAAAAAAACTGCAGTAAATCAAAATGAGGTGGATAAAGTAATAACGTGCATCGTCCCCCTACACGACGGGACTTACAAAGCTCTAATAAAGCTTGATCTATGAAAGTAGTTAGACATTTGCCAACTTGACTCAATTGTTAACATTTCACTATGTTTTTCATTGATTCGCTATTATAATTTAAGAAACGGCGTTGCTTGCGAATATTACAATTTTAACATAAAATAAATACAACAGAAAGTAATATTAATGTATTGCACTTTCAGATATAAATTATTTACACTATTTTAAGCGTTCATTACACAAAACTTTTAACAATGTGCTACTTTTGCTGAGCAGAGATCAGCTTAGGGAGGTATTTTCAAAAATTGACCCTCAAGTGTGTTACAGGGAGTTATAAATAAAAAAAAATCCTTTTTATCCGCTATTAGATCTACAGACTTAAAATTTAACAAATGTTTTTTTTTTTTTTTGTTGTTGTTTAGCTGAGATATGCAAAAATCTTTTTTTGTTTAATTTGAAATTCACGTAAAATTAACTCATTAAAAACTTCTTTATCCTTCAATCTGTGTTGTTTAATTTTTCAGTTCACCCTTGCGAAGAACGGGTATACCAGCTAGTTACAAATAAATCAGATTATATTTCAATAGAAGAGTATCAAGTTTTAATGTCATAGCGGGATATTGTGTGCACAATATAAAATTCGAATGCTCCGCTAATTCTAAAGGCAGAAAAAAAAAGGGTGATTTGAACTTAAAAAAATATCTCAGGCGAAGAATTCTTTATCTTTTTTTAAAGTTCCGTAATTTGAAGAGATATGGTTTAAAAGTTGCTCACAGGAAATCTTGAGAAAATTATGACATCTTTGATAGATTTCTTTTGTAGATTCTGCAGAAATTATTTTACTTTCGCTTGTCAGTTTATTCAAAAAGAGACATCCTCCATCAAGTACTTCAATAGGCAAATAAATGCTTGTTAAACTCATGTCACCTTGGAGACTCACACATTTAGTGTAAATTCTTCTTTTTTAAAAAAGTAGATGCAATCTTTTAATGCTTTCAGTAATTTGCAATGATCATTTTAAAATAGCAAATTACTCCACTCATATTTGCTAAAATTGGCAGCTTTAATTTAACAATATTTAATTCTATCCTTGTATTCATTTGAGTAAAGGGATAGAAGACAAGTAGTTGATTGGAAAGAGAGGAATCTAGGCAGCGGCGTAACGAAAGAATATTAGAGCCCCTTGCAAAGCCAGCTTTTGGACCCCAAGCCCTAATGCGTACTTGGCGTCAGTCAAACTTTGAGCCCTCCAGAATCCCTGAGCCCTCCCCCTCCCTCACAATGCGAGGTTGTACATTGCGCCACTGAATCTAGGTGAAAATCTTTCAAAAGGGATTTAATAAGATTTTTATTACATAATCTCTTTAGATGACAAGTGCTTACTTTTTTCATTGTATACAATTTTTTATAAGTCCGGTGCTGCAACGTAAGTTAATTACAAAAATAGATTTTGTCTTTAATTCAATGCAGTACTATTGATGATAATTATACACTTTTCCAGTTTAATATTTATGTAGAAATTCTCTCCAAGCCTATTTTTTTAAGAATATGACATATTTCATTTTCATGCTACAGTCTGGATTAGAACGCGAGTCCCACCATTTCTTTTTTTCTATCACTTCCAGTGGAAAAGAGGGGTGGGAGAGGGGAGTCCCGCTTAGGTGGGCTCCGATTCATGGCGTATGCGAGGGGGGGGAGAGAGAAATTACAGCGTTTCGTATCGTTTCAGAGTTTTGAAACATACTGCAACTCCATGTTCTCTTTAGAGACTGAAGTCACATTTTTTTTTTTGCGATTTTTTTTCGAAATTTGTTCCAATACTTTTATATATGCTTGAAAGTAGCAAAAAGTAGAGGAATCTTAAAGTGACGTAGCATAAAATTCGCGGAGTAGCAATAGGATAAAAAAAAGTAGCGAAAAGTTTTAAAAAGTAACCAAACTCGCAAAAAATTGCACGATCTGGCAACATTGGATGCATGGGGTAGTGGGCACTTAAAATTACCTTTTATAAAATAACGTACGTTTGAAATTACTCATAGAATTAAAATTAGAAAATGCCTTAAAAAATTAAGTAGGTTTGACATAAAATCATTTTTTAAAGTTGAAAATGCAGTGTATTCCAGGACAAAATGTCTTTTTTCTCCTTCATGTTTTCCTGACAGATTTCTTTTTGATGGGAAAACGAAGAAATGAAAAAATATCAATTTTCAAAACAAGGGAGAATAATTACTTTTTTAAAAATAATATATAGCGTTTATGATTTTAAAATTTGTTTTACCTGGATTTTAGAGTACCGTAAAATCCGGCATATAACGGAGCTGCATTTTTTTTATATTCGCCGTATAACGCGCACACCTTTTTCTACGAGGGAACTTGAGATATGCAGTGCTCTTATGTTGCCAAATCCTTTATTCAAGCTGTTATCCTAAGTTTTTGAAAAAAAAATAGTTTACTTTTCGAATTACAATTCTTGAGGTTCATTAGGTATGTCAATTCATTCAAATAAACAGTATTTCGTTGTATGTATAAGTCTAGTTTTCTTTATGCTCACACATCTCTGTTTTTATTTTGAAAGCTATCGTTTTTATACCCGGCATGCAACGCGTACAAGTAAATTTCGATCTCCCTTTTTGTGTTAAAAATGCGCCTTATACGCCTGATTTTACGGTATTTTAAAAAATGAATCTCTATTTAACGAATTTCCCATATAGCGAACTTTTTTTCGGGATTCAGCGACTTCGCTAAATAGAGATCCGACAGTATTTTAATTATGTGTTGTTGTTGTTTCTTATGCCACCAGATCTCGACTGCGTCAAATCTAGGCCCACAAAATTCATCATGGCAAGGGGCTTGATATACGCCTGTCGTTGGCCGTAGCTTTGAGCACCATGCAGGTGAGGGTATGATTTACCTCGGTTCCACCCCAGTTTAGAGGGAGAACACCCTGGGGTGGGGGTCAAGAACCTCTCACCTCTCTTCCCCTTCCACCAACCTTACGAGAGGACTTACGACTCGACGGCTATTTCGAGTACCCCCATGCCGCAAAGGCACTATACATTTACAAACATCCATGTCTTCTCCGGAATTCGCAGGCACTGTAGTCAGCGTCACTAACCACTATACCGGATGGGCGACTATTTTAATTATCTAAATCGGGGGCATCCAACCCAAATGACCTTGCGGGCCACTTTAGAAAAACATTATAATTTCGCGGGCCGTTCATAAAAATATCTACCTTTACACATCAGATTTGGAAACAAACAAAAAACCATTTATTGAGTGAAAATTTAAAACAAAATGAGTTATTATTATTGTTTTCATTATTTTTCATGTATACAGGCATAGATAAAATAATAATGCTTATATAATATAATAACGCAATGATCAAATACTGTTTAAAATATTACAGTTGCCATTTTCTAGAAAATTAGTGTTCCTTTTGAATTGATCTTTCATTACTCATTGTTGAAATTTGATAGTGTTGTCATTCGCAAACGATTAAGTATACGTTGCCCTGAATATTTTTTTAAACTTTAAAAAACATCTTTGTGACTGCCTCTTGATTTTTGGACACTGCAAACAGAAAAGGAGGAGGAGAAATGAAAGTCGCTCACACAGAGAATCCTGTACCACATCCATAGGAAAGGATATGCATAAAATGCAATTCGGAACTTATTAAAAAAGTAATTTATTATAGAAAAATCAAACGTAATTGTTTGATAAAATATAAATCTATTTTAATCTAAAGGACACTTCTATTATCAAAAAGGATTTATTTTAAAACAGGTAACAGGCAAATACATTGTAGATTTATATATATATATATAAATATAAATTTCCCCTCAAATAAATTTAAAAAAGATAAAACTTTAAAAACCTGTTATTTAAAAAAATCTAAAAAGAATCATCGGGCCGGGTTGCAAATACCATACTAGCGGCCCGCGTGTCGATCTAAATTATCTTTATTAAAACAAGAAAATATTACTAGAGTTCCTGGGATTGTCCCCTACATTCCTGCAGGTGTTCATTGGTGGTGAAATATCTGTTTCAGTGGTTGACAGCACTAATAAGAAAAACACACAACCACCTGGAATTCATTTTCTGTAGTGACGGCAAATCCTTCCTGACAAAGTGAATTCTTCATTCGTCGGGTTTTGCAAAGCCGTTTGGAGTAGCTTGTAAACATCACCTTCCTCTGGATCAGTGCTACTCAACCTGCGGCCTGTTTCGATTGGCCCGCTCATGGCTCAATGCACCAAGAAATTCAGTTACTGGAGAACAATGTACTAAAAATTTAGAGAAAAATTTTATCAATCAAGCAATCAATATGTCAATTTTGCTATCAATTTTTTTTAATAGTAGAATGGAAGCAAGAGGCTTGGTCATGAATGAAAGGCAAATAAAAATTATCCCGTAACTCAGTAAAAAAATGCGTAAAAATAAATATTTGTGTGTGTTTGATCGAAAAGTTAATATAGTATTAAAATAAACGCCCAAAACGAGTTTCAATATTTTGATCCGTTTTGCTTTTCCAATGTTGCTTTGGTCTTGTAGTGTGTTTTTTCCATTATCCTCATGTTGCAGTCCGCGTAAAGTACCTGTCATGTGCATGCGGCCCGGGGGCTGAGTACCCTTGCTCTAGATCAGCGATACGCGGCCCACCGAGCCTTTTTAAGTGGCCCGATCAGGGTCCATTGCTGTGAGATATTTACTTATTTAAGAACAATGTATTAAAAATTGGGTGGGAAATTCTTTGTCAAGAAATCAAATGTATCAAATTTGCTGTCGGTGTCATTCGGGTACTAATTGATATTCTTACGGAACGATTACGGTTAATGATAACAGGGAAGTAGCGACAATTTAATCGGCGGAACTAATTTTTAACTACCTTTTATATCTTACACACACACAAGTGAAAAATATTCCAAAAAAATAAATCATTTCAAGACGATTGGGAGGGTGACTATTTGGTAGAGAAAAACATGGATCAGTAATTGTTAGATTTGTCACGAAAGTGCTGTATTTAAAAAGTACTTATTAATAGGAATCATTCAATGACACTTTTCCTCGAAGATTTCTTTCAAAAGGTGATAAATAGGCTTTCCTGAATAATTTTTGCAACAGCAACCAAGTGTTTGTCAGTGGTAATATCACAGCGATAACAAAGACATCCTATGAAGTTTTTTATATTATTGGTATTCATATGAAACCGCGTTTACTGATGCAGAAATTGTTAAGGAGTGTTTCTTAAATGCTTCTAATTTAGGGTTTGAGACAAAAAAAAATGTAAAAAATAATAAAAAAATGCTAAACAAGAGTTATAATATATATTTTGATCTATTTTCCACATTTTAAATTTCCAATGTTATCTTGGTCTAAAGGTACTTCTCCTCCACCCCCTCCCCTTTATCCTAAAGTTGTGGCCCGCGTGAAATAGCTGACTTATGTATGCGGCCCAGTAGATAAAAAGGTTGAGGACCCCTGCCCTAGATGCTGAAGAAAGCATACGGAACCAGCACCAGAGGATTTTTACCTGTTTCCATGGCTGAAAATGAAATTGAGAGGACCTCGTTTTGTGGATTCAGATGAGGTGATCCAAAATGAGAAGCAACTGAAAGACCTCTCAAAAAAAGGATTCCTTGAATGTTTTGAACAGTTATACGAACAATGCAACAAGTGGGTGGATGCAGGAGGGCAGTACTTTGAAGATCAATAAGATTAAATTATTGTTCCATTTTTTAATAATTTGTAATTTACCTATGCCGGGAACTTTTGAGCCTACCATATGTGTATTTTATTAGTGTGAAGGAACACTAAGATATCTCTTACTTATAGAGTAGCAATGGTGCATAAAACTTGCAATATTTACAAACTCTATTCTAGAGTGATATTAAGCCGGTAACGCACCTTCTTTAAAATGTCCCCCCAAGGAGAGCAAAATGTTTCGATACACCCTCCCCTTTGAAGAAATCCTGTACTTTAGAGTATGGGAAAGTGGGAGATTACAGAATTATAAAAGCAAATTTTTTAAGGGTATTCCCTCCCCCCCTCCTTCAAAAGATATACATACCAAACTTACGACAAACCTACACATATGCTGTTTGCGTTGGAAATGAATTTAATTTTGTTAAAAATAAATTCTAACCTTTTTTCTTCAAAGATTTTCTATTAAATTTAATTATCCATTTATTAAAGAAATTTAATAACTTTTATTCTCATGTTTGCTATCTGGGGAAAATATGAGCAGACTCATTTGCATAAATCATCAATGCAACATGTTTCTTATTTGCATAAACGTTGCCACCAGAGGGTCATAAATATAAATATAATGTTTCTGAGTTCCACACATCAGTCTAGTCTAGTCTGATGCAGCTTAAAAATGTTAGTTTTTTTTTATTTCTATAGGATAGTTTCCTTTCTTTAAAATTTATTTTTAATGAAGAATAAAATTATTAAATTTCAAGAAGTCCTTCTTTAACTGGATTGAAGTGCATCCAAAAGTAACAAGTAGCAGTAGGATAAAATTAAACGAAGGGAGCAATCACATAAGTTTATTTTATTGTCATTGGAAATGGTGTTAGCCAGATAATCAAATTAATAGACTTTTAAGAGAATTTTAAAATTAAATTTGAATGTGTCAGAGAATGTTTATCACCACCCTATCATCCAAAACATGCCCACCACCCAAAACAAGTTCACTACCTACCAGCATCCTCCCATTGCTCTCGGGGAGAGCCAGTGCTGCTCCCATTAAAAATCAATGATTTTAGCAAACAGAAACTACTAATAAGTTATTCATAGCCATTTTTCTAGGTACAGGGCAGGTTTATTTTTTCTGCAAAGAAGAAATTCTGTCACAAGAAATTCTCATCATTTAATTTTGTAACCAGCAAAAACACTTAAATACCGGGTCTCCTCCACTGATGACCCAGTTTTGTTCAATTACACAAGCTATAAATATTTTTTCAAAACTATTTTGATTCAAATGGGTTATATATAAAAATTGTATATATAATGCAAAATGTAATCTATGCATGCACAATTATAGTACATCATGTGAAATATACATAAGCACTTTTTATTTTGTAAACAAAAATAGGATTCACATGATAATGAATAAAAAACATTTAAAGATTACAGATAAATGGCATTAAATTTTGAATTTTCATACATTACAATTACTCTTGAATTTAATTTTCTGATAATAATTATTAATCAATAAAATACTTTTTTCATTTGGCAAGTAAAAAAAAGTATATCTAAACATACAAAAAAAGTTCATGTCCAGAAAAACAAGACATTCGCTCATGGAATTGAAAGATTCCTCCCCCTAAGTGTTACATTTACCCTCTTTTTTATATTTAATAATTTAGACAAAGAAATTTTAATAGAAATATCCCTATCATAGGATAAAAATGAATTAACTTCTTAAAATCTGTACTTATGATAGTGGGAAAGTGTTGTAAAAATGAACTAAGATGTTAATGATTTTATAGAGAAATGTCATTTCATGTTTGTTAACCCTCTGGGTGGTTAGCTTCCTCCTGAAAAGTTATTCCGAAAGCGTTTACTCTTATTTTGCCGTTTGCTTTAAAAATGCAAGGCTTCATTCCTTTCCCCCTTTTAAAACTTGGGAGGTCAAACGGGGTCAATTTTATGACTTAGTTCGGTCCCTTTGTCAAGTAAGAACCAAGAGATCAATCGTTTACAGCTAGCTGTTAAGTTGCCTTGGGCAATCTTGTATGAAAGCTGTAGTGGAACTGGGTCGTTTCCCCTATATGTTCAGTCACAGTAAAATTAAAACAAAATGAAGGGTAAAAAAAAGGAAAAAATGAAATAAATAGTGTGTTAGAAGTTGAAAAATAATTATATTTTCTTCAAACAAAATTTATTTTTCTGTCATTTTCTAAAAATTGAGAAATATATATTTTTGGTATTGCGATTTGAACCAGAAAAAGCATCCTGTATTCATTTTTGAATATGAGAGTAAGAAAACGCGCTCACTTTCCTGTTTTTTAAAAAAGTAATGAGTTAAAAAGAGTATAAAGGCCCTATCTCTTTTTTTAAACAATAAGACAATAAATGGTGCATACGGTGATATACATACGATTATATTTATGAAATAAAACCGATCTTTCTCTATTCAATTATATTTTTAATTTGAAATAACAAAAAAGGATTTCACACACACACAATACTTTAAATTTATTTTAATTAAAATCATAGAAATGATATTTTTATGTTAACTGAATATTTTTCGGAAAAAATCTAAATTTTCATTCTTAGTGTTCTCCTTTTCGAACTTCTTGTATTAAATAAAAATATATTTTCTACATAGGCATTTGTGATAGACATAAGACACATTCAGTCAATAATTCTTAATTTTAATGGGGGATATACTTCTTCAAATGCGCATGACAGTACTTCTAACCATTTTCTACTCAAGTTTAATTTCTTATCTTTCTGTTTCTTTTATTACAAGGAAAAATGTCACACATCGATAACTACATTTTCACCCAATTCAGTCATTACAAATTCTATTCTGAGAAAAGTTCTCTCTAATTAATTTTGTCTTTCAAAACAGTACACTTAAAACAATTTTGTTCAGTGAAGTTAACCGACAGTTCCACAATGTATCCATACTAAATTTTAAAAACAGTTTTAACATTTGGAAATGTATCCTGTATTAAATTTTTTGAGTATACACAAATATTTCCTGCTGTAGGGAAGACATAGTATGAGATGTGGTGTGTGGTTTTGAAAGAATGTTTTCGTTCGTGTAGACTATTTTTGAAAATTTAAATATCACTGAAGCTGATCATATAACTGCAAATGAGCCTTATTTTAATGTGTGCTGGTATAAAAATAAAACACTTTACTATTAAACAGCCTATGAGTTTATATTCAATATCAAACTATTCGCAAAATGGCTTACAACTTCTATTCAAAATTGTAAAGAAACTGAAACATTAATATATCTTACTGCAGTCAAAAATATTCATAATATGTAAATATCCTATTCCTCCACTTATTTCAGTACATTTTAAAAACTGTAGCTGAAAGCAATTTTTTATTTTTATAAACGAGGCATAAAAGCTCACATAGTTATAAAAATGTCTTTATCATTTTTAAATATACTACTATAAAATGTATATGGATTGTAAGATCAGTTCTAAAATCCTAAAAGCTTTTAGAGGAGCAAAAAACCTGTAATTTTGGATTGATCAAAATTTTAATATAATACACAAATATACATGTTATTAAGCAAATACATTTGAAAAATCAAAGTTCCTTCTAAAATAAACGTAATTGAAAGAAAAATGTTTAATTGCAAATGAGTGGAAATGCATGTTTATCTAAAGGGTATCCCCAAAGTGAGGCAATCCTCAAACTTAAAACTCAAACTCAGTGGCATAACAATCCATGAGGGCCAGGAACTACTATGCCCATCCCAATATACGTGACCATTGGGCGCTGAGGTGCATGAACAGATGTCCCGATTTGGTAGTCTGTCTGAAGAGAGACCTTCAGTGTTTAAGACCCGAAGCAAGCTTGGTACTATTTATCGACCCAATGTAGCAGGGATGAAAGGCAGAGTCGACCTTGCCCAGCCCGTTAATAGAACCCCAGACCTGTGGTGTGGAAGCACTATACACTACCACTCGATCCTATTCGGTGAAAAATAAAATTTAATGTTAGAATCTTATATAAATCCCTAATGAATGAGGGAGTCCAAACTTTTTTTTTCATGTAAACTGTTTAGACGGAAATGGTTAATTATGAACATTTCACAAGTTGCATAAATTAAAATTAACCGTTATAGTTTACATAAATTTTTAAGGGTGCAAAAGGTGTATTTTGGCTGCACGAATTAATTTTAAAAGGAATACGGTTACGAAAAAGTAGTACAAATCTATCTAAAGCAGGGTTGGTTACCTTAGATATTGTCAAACACAACAATGTATTGGAAGCCAATTCCACAATTCGTTGTTATAAAAATGTATGGAAAATTACAAGACTTATTTTTCATTTGTAATTTATATATATTTTTTTCCCTGAAAACTTTAAAAGCTAGAGCGGCATCCATCAAAACCGCGGGTCCCTCTCTGTTTTTCCAGATCGCCCCTGACTAAGCCGGCTCTGCCATAGTAAGTGAAAATGCCATATTTTGTTTGTCAAGATAATTTTATAGCAGACTGCATTTTTCATGTATTTTAGATGGTCGTTTTATATTTTCTACATCAATATCTTAATATCTGAATTTAAAACTACATAAAATTCTTGACATTCGCATCACTGACAATTATAATTTTATTAGTATATGAATGTGTCGTCAAATGATTACAGGACTATTATTAACATATTATTTTAACCATTTAATTAATATTAAGTATCACATAACGCACACAAATTTTCTCAACTTTAAAATAAATATTCCGAAAACTACTTCAGATATACTCAAAATTTTTCATTCCTACGCTTTAGCTTCTCAGTTTTGCTTCTATGTAAAACTTTTTTGTATATTAATCAATTTTTTTAGTATATTTTTTGGTCTTAGCATGCAGTTTTCAACTGAATTGTATGAAATTTTCGAAATATATTGTTACAATACCACGATAGGGTTGCCAGACAGGGTTATTAGGAGCAGGGTTGCCATGGTCGCCAAGCTTATCGCCCACATTTGGCGATATGTCGCCAAATCCGTCGCCAACTTGGCGCTAGCTGCAATATTTGGCGAGTTTACCATTTAAATCAATGTTAAAGCATGGGGGCCGTGCAATGCAGTGGAAATGATATTACAGGTAAACAGGGTTGAAATCACATTATATACGACAAATTAAACTGTAAAAATGAACACAAATGAGTAGAAACAATTAGAATAAGACTAAATTCGTAATATTGCCCCCCTCTCAAGAACTGCACGTCCCGGGCAGTACAACCCTTCATCAGACGTTAACATAATAATAAAGCAATTGATTAAAAACAACTAAATGAATATGCAATAATAAACATGTAATACATAGTACAAAATAAACACCTAATGCATAGTACAAAATAAACACGTAATGCATAGTAGAAAATAAACACTTACAAAACAATAAACAAAATTATTTACAAGATTATTTACACACTAACTTATTTATACAAGACCATGGTCAAAATAAATTACACGATAATTGACACACTAAGAATTATGGCCATAATATGGAGCAAGCCTGTCGTAATGAACGACTCTAGGCTTCGAATTCGTTGACTTACGGATCCGGATTACGACGTCGTTTATTATCTTTAAAATTGTATAAGGACCGTCCCAATGCGATTGTAGCTTAGGAGAAAGTCCTTTGCGTCGAGTCGGGTTGTAGAACCACACCTTGTCACCTTCCTTGAATTGATGTCCTGTGGCTTTTGTGTCGTACCAAGTCTTCATCTTCTCCGTCCTCAGGTTGATCCGTTCTCGAGCCAAATTGTGTACATCTTCAAAACGTGCCTGGAGATTCTGCACGTACTCCTCAGGCGATGAAGGTGTATCCGGAGGGCGACCAAACAGCAGGTCACAAGGGAGACGAAGATCTCGGCCAAAAAGCATCTGGGATGGTGAATATCCGGTAGTCTCGTGAACGGCGCTGCGGTACGCTAGCAGAAAGAGAGGAACTTTCTGGTCCCAGTCTTGTTGGTTCTTGGAGACCATCAGTGAGAGGTTATTCAGGATGGTACGATTAAACCTCTCCACCATGCCATCTGACTGTGGGTGCAAAGGTGTGGTCTTGGTCTTGTCAATTCCGAGTAGTTCACAGACCCCCTTCAATACCGCAGAGACGAAATTTCTTCCCTGATCGGAATGAAGTTGAAGAGGTACCCCATATCTCGATATCCAGTGCTGCACTACAGCCTCCGCTACGGTGGGGGCTTCCTGATCCGGAATGGGGTACACTTCGGGCCATTTCGTGAAGTAGTCCATGACAACAAGTAGGTACTTATTACCAGACGCAGTGCGTGGCAGAGGTCCCAGGATATCGAAAGCGATACGTTCGAAGGGTGCTCCAACATTGTAGCGATGCAGCTTCCCTCGGCTACGTATCTTTGGCCCCTTCCTAGCTGAACAGGCATCACAGGACTTGCACCACTGTTCCACGTCAGCTCTCACTTTACCCCAGAAGAATCGCTCTCGAACTCGGTGCAAAGTTTTCATGACGCCGAAATGACCTCCTGTTGGGCTGCCATGCAATTCTTTGAGTACCTCTGGGATACGAGATCGAGGAAGTACTAATTGCCACCTGAATGTCTTTCCATCCTCTGATTCGAATTTTCGGTATAGAACACCATTCCTGAGATGTAGAGAATTCCAGAGGGCCCAATACTGCTTAGTTGTAGGACTATAAGCCGAGATGTCCCGCCAACTCGGTTTATTGCTGGAAGACTCCATAAACTCTATAAGGGATTTGGCGACTTAATTTTTGGCGCCAAATTTGGCGATATATCGCCAAATGTGGGCGATAAGCTTGGCGACCATGGCAACCCTGCTCCTAATAACCCTGTCTGGCAACCCTATCGTGGTATTGTAACAATTGGTGTCAGAAGTGGGATTGAATGCCAACAACAAGAGCGATGGAGGCCCAGTTCCAGATTCTTCTAGAAAAATTGACTGAAATGAAATCGGACTTGACCAGCATGAATGCCAATATGGGCGAAATGAAATCGGAGTTGACCGCAGCATGAGCGCCAATATGGACGAGTTGAATAACAAACTGACCGCGAACAAGGAAGAGTTGAAAAGTGATCTGAAGGGCATTGGCGACAAATTGACGACTATGGACAAGAAATTTGAAGAAATGGAAGGAAGAATCGAGTCGGTGGAAAATAAATTCGAAAACAAATTTGTGGATATAGAGAACAAATTTGAAAATAAATTCGAAGATATGGAGAGCAAACTAGAGGCGAAAATTTTCGAAAAGGTAGAAGATGTTTCCATCTCGTTCAGGAGTGACCTAGAGAAACTGAAGCAGAAAGTCATGACTGGTCAAGGGGATGAACTTAAGTTTCAAGCTCCTTATTCCAAGCCTTCCATCAAGCTTTCTACATATGACGGAAAGTCCTCTTGGCAGGTGTATAAGACCCAATTCTCCATAGTGGCGGATGCAAACCAGTGGGACTCCCAGACCAAGGCCTGCCAGTTAGCTGCTTCTCTTCGAGCCGACGCTGCTGACATTTTGCAAACTTTGCCGGAAACACAGCGGCTGGATTTCGACGCTCTCGTTAATGCTCTGGAGTTACGCTTCGGAGAGAAATGTGTGAAGGATTACAGCAGACTCCAGCTGAAGTCACGGCAGCAGAAAGTGTCCGAAACGCTCCAAGAACTGGCGACGGACGTCGAGAGGCTTTCTCACTTGGCGTTTTCTGACTGTCCGACTGAAGTAAGAGAAGTCCTGGCGCTGCAACACTTCATCGACGGGGTGCGTGATCCGGAAATCCAGAAAGCTCTCCGAATGGCGGATCTCAAGGACTTAAAGGGGGCCCTAGTGTTTGCTATGAAATTCGAGGCAGCCCAGCAAGCAACACGAAAGGACAGACACCCCATACGAGCCGTCAACGAATCGGACACGTCGAACTCAAGTGTGGAGCGGTTAGAGCGACAGATGAGAAGCTTCATGAATAGAGTTGAGTCTTTGATGTCCCAGAAAGCAGACGGGAAGAAGACCCTTAAATGCTGGACCTGCGGTCGAGAAGGGCATCTGCAGAGAAGCTGCCGGGCACGCCAAGGCGCTGAAACTAATAGCGCCTCCCAGAAGGAGGTGTCGGAAAACTAATTAATGGCCATCTCGTGGGACGGAGGTTGCCAAATTTTGGAAAGCCCCACTTTCAAGTGTCAAATTTCGACAAAGAGTACCGGTGAGAATGGAATTTTTATAATGGGACATGTTAACGAGCTTCCTGCAACATGATCATCGATACAGGAGCCAATGTGTCTATCATTCGAACGATCTGGCTCAAAAATTAAAAGAGAAACTTATCTGGACCCCGCCCCGCGTGGTGCTACAGACCGTAACGGGGGAAAAGATTGATATTCACGGAAAATTAAAAGTCAAGATCAAGTTTGGAGACACTACCTACCAACATGCTGTGTATGTCGCAGATATTGCAGACCCTTTCATTCTTGGACTGGACTTTCTAAAGGAGCATGGTTTCACTCTAGACTTCAACAAGAACGAATTACGTTCCATACACGAAGAAGTCACTATATTCAAAATTGAACACAGGACAGAATCTATTCGACAGGTAACCGCTAACGAGAATATTACCATTCCCCAAGGACTGAAATCATAGTACCTGGATACATCGGTAACGATGTGAGTTTCAACTCTGGCCTAATTGGATCTGCGGAAAATAAAGCGAATGGATTGCTAATAGCTTCGACGCTAGTGGACCTTTCCAGAAAAACTATCCCGGTAAGAATTTGCAACGTAACTGAAAAACCTAGAGTGTTCCAGAAAGGTGAAGTGTTGGCAACCTGCAGTCCAGTAACGTGTGTCTGCAAAAGTTCGAGCTTGCTCCTATCCAACTCGCCTCAACAGTTGACTCCCGACCTTCTAGAAAATGCTGAATTGTCCCCCGAACAGAAAAAGCTCCGCAGAAAGACTGTTCCAAGAATTTGAAGACGTGTTTTCTAGAAACAGTAGCGATATTGGCCATACTACAGTGACACAACACAGAATTGATACAGCAGACCATCCGCTGATTAAACAGCACCCAAGACGCTTGCCGTTTGCTAAACAGGAAGAGGTCGGAACACTACTACGAGAAATGCAGGAAAATGACATCATAGAACCGTCTTCGAGTCCGTGGGCATCTCCAATCGTCTTGGTTCGTAAGAAAGATGGCTCCACAAGATTTTGCGTGGACTATCGAAAACTTAACGACGTCACCAAGAAGGACAGCTACCCTCTTCCAAGGATAGATGACACCCTGGATACCCTTTCAGGTCATAAATGGTTCTCGACTTTAGATTTAAAGAGCGGATACTGGCAAGTGGAGATCCATCCCGAAGATAGAGAAAAACAGCATTCACTTCCAGCCAAGGACTATGGCAGTTCAAAGTCATGCCGTTCGGGCTCTGCAATGCGCCAGCTACTTTCGAGCGCCTGATGGAGACCGTGCTAAAGGGTCTGACTTTTGAAGCTTGCCTTATTTACCTGGATGACGTCATAATAGGAGGGCGTACGTTTGAAGAACATCTTCAAAATATCCGGAAGGTGTTATCAAAATTAAGCGACGCTAACTTGAAGCTAAACCCTTCGAAATGCAAGTTCTTCCAGAAAGCAGTCAATTATCTGGGACACATCATCTCTGCAGAAGGTGTTCGTACGGACCCCGAAAAAGTGTCCGCCGTAAAGAATTGGAAACGCCCTGAAAACCTCCGTGAGCTGCGAAGCTTCCTGGGACTATGTACTTATTACCGAAAGTTTGTGAAAGGGTTCTCTAACATCGCAAGACCCTTGCACAAGCTAACAGAAAGTAAACAAAAGTTTCAGTGGACAAAAGAATGTGAAGATTCCTTCCTCCAGCTTAAAGAAGCTTTGACGTCTTCACCGATCTTAATATATCCACAACCGGACAAGCCATTTATCTTGGACACTGATGCCAGTAATGAGAGTGTCGAAGCAGTATTATCTCAGGAAATAGATGGCCAGGAACGAGTCGTAGCTTATTGGAGTAAGTGTTTATCGAAACCGGAAAGAAATTATTGTGTCACTCGAAAAGAGCTACTGGCTATTGTGAAAGCCATCGAGCATTTCCATCACTATCTCTATGGCCAAAAATTTCTTCTACGTACCGATCATGCCTCTTTAACCTGGCTAATGAATTTTAGAAACACTGAAGGCCAGGTAGCCAGATGGATACAACGGCTCAACGAGTATTACTTTGACATCAGACATCGTAAAGGCTCCTCGCATGGAAATGCTGATGCCCTTTCAAGAAGACCATGCCCAGAAAATTGTCGTCATTGTTCCAGAGTAGAGACCAAATATGACTATGCTATACGCCAGATAACAACTTCAACAGCGACGCCACCCGATCCCTGGAGTGACGAGAAAGTTCGAGAAGACCAGATGGCGGGTCCTGATATTAAACCCCTTATAGAGTTTATGGAGTCTTCCAGCAATAAACCAAGTTGGCAGGACATCTCGGCTTATAGTCCTACAACTAAGCAGTATTGGGCCCTCTGGAATTCTCTACATCTCAGGAATGGTGTTCTATACCGAAAATTCGAATCAGAGGATGGAAAGACATTCAGGTGGCAATTAGTACTTCCTCGATCTCGTATCCCAGAGGTACTCAAAGAATTGCATGGCAGCCCAACAGGAGGTCATTTCGGCGTCATGAAAACTTTGCACCGAGTTCGAGAGCGATTCTTCTGGGGTAAAGTGAGAGCTGACGTGGAACAGTGGTGCAAGTCCTGTGATGCCTGTTCAGCTCGGAAGGGGCCAAAGATACGTAGCCGAGGGAAGCTGCATCGCTACAATGTTGGAGCACCCTTCGAACGTATCGCTTTCGATATCCTGGGACCTCTGCCAAGGACTGCGTCTGGTAATAAGTACCTACTTGTTGTCATTGACTACTTCACGAAATGGCCCGAAGTGTACCCCATTCCGGATCAGGAAGCCCCCCACCGTAGCGGAGGCTGTAGTGCAGCACTGGATATCGAGATATGGGGTACCTCTTCAACTTCATTCCGATCAGGGAAGAAATTTCGTCTCTGCGGTATTGAAGGGGGTCTGTGAACTACTCGGAATTGACAAGACCAAGACCACACCTTTGCACCCACAGTCAGATGGCATGGTGGAGAGGTTTAATCGTACCATCCTGAATAACCTCTCACTGATGGTCTCCAAGAACCAACAAGACTGGGACCAGAAAGTTCCTCTCTTTCTGCTAGCGTACCGCAGCGCCGTTCACGAGACTACCGGATATTCACCATCCCAGATGCTTTTTGGCCGAGATCTTCGTCTCCCTTGTGACCTGCTGTTTGGTCGCCCTCGGATACACCTTCATCGCCTGAGGAGTACGTGCAGAATCTCCAGGCACGTTTTGAGGATGTACACAATTTGGCTCGAGAACGGATCAACCTGAGGACGGAGAAGATGAAGACTCGGTACGACACAAAAGCCACAGGACATCAATTCAAGGAAGGTGACAAGGTGTGGTTCTACAACCCGACTCGACACAAGGACTTTCTCTAAGCTACAATCGCATTGGGACGGTCCTTATACAATTTTAAAGATAATAAACGACGTCGTAATCCGGATCCGTAAGTCAACGAATTCGAAGCCTAGAGTCGTTCATTACGACAGGCTTGCTCCATATTATGGCCATAATTCTTAGTGTGTCAATTATCGTGTAATTTATTTTGACCATGGTCTTGTATAAATAAGTTAGTGTGTAAATAATCTTGTAAATAATTTTGCTTATTGTTTTGTTTTCGAATTTATTTTCCACCGACTCGATTCTTCCTTCCATTTCTTCAAATTTCTTGTCCATAGTCGTCAATTTGTCGCCAATGCCCTTCAGATCACTTTTCAACTCTTCCTTGTTCGCGGTCAGTTTGTTATTCAACTCGTCCATATTGGCGCTCATGCTGGCGGTCAACTCCGATTTCATTTCGCCCATATTGGCATTCATGCTGGTCAAGTCCGATTTCATTTCAGTCAATTTTTCTAGAAGAATCTGGAACTGGGCCTCCATCGCTCTTGTTGTTGGCATTCAACCCCACTCCTGACACCAATTGTTACAATACCACGATAGGGTTGCCAGACAGGGTTATTAGGAGCAGGGTTGCCATGGTCGCCAAGCTTATTGCCCACATTGGCGATATGTCGCCAAATTTGGCGCCAAAAATTAAGTCGCCAAATCCGTCGCCAACTTGGCGCTAGCTGCAATATTTGGCGAGTTTACCATTTAAACCAATGTTAAAGCATGGGGGCCGTGCAATGCAGTGGAAATGATATTACAGGTAAACAGGGTTGAAATCACATTAGATACGACAAATTAAACTGTAAAAATGAACACAAATGAGTAGAAACAATTAGAATAAGACTAAATTCGTAACAATATTAAAAAATACTAAAGAAACTATACAATAAAATTTGAAATTTATATTATACTCAATGAATCGCTAGAACTTATGATAAATAATTTTTAACTGCGCAATACATTTTTTTTCGAAATTTCAATGAAATTTCTAACATAAAATTTCTAGCTTTATATGGTCGACATTTCAAAAAATATCCAGATTTTAATTACTTATTCAGTTAGCCTTTAAAAAAAGATAAATGTTGAGGTATTTTGCATAAATAGATATTTTTGAATAATAATTCGAATGTTTTTGAATAGCTCGAATTTAAAATTGATTTTTATGTTTATTTATATGCATAAATGTCTACTGTAAATGTTTCCGTATATTTTTGATTACCATTTATTCAAACATTCAAGTTATAAAAAAATGTGTGAAAATCTTCATTCATGTTGCCTTTGATGTAAACTGAAGTTCAAGCACTTAAAATTCAAATATAATGCGGTGTATTTTAACAATATATAACTAGGCACTGTACGTAAACTTCCCTGAACACTTGGGCTTTGAAATCTAAAAAAAAAGACTAATAGATCTTAATTAGTTTTTTCCTCTCATTATTTTTATCAAAGTGTAAGAAAATGTTTCAAATTATTTGATGAAGTTTAAATTTATTCATTTTTAGTGGTTGGAAAGTTGAAAAGGTTTCAAATTTTAAAGTGTCTGGTGTTTTATTAATTTTTTTTTTTGGCATCTTATAATGAAATAATCATGTTTCAAAAACTGAAAGCATTGATTAAGATAAGAAAAATGAAGCGAAAGAATATACTTAAAAAAAGATAATTTGTCTAAGTATATAACATAGCAGATTGCCCTGACACGCCCCAACTTGTTACAGTTTCAAATTAATATGAAACCAAAAGGGAATTGTAACATATTTTACTTATGCGTTGGGACTTTTCAAAACTTTTAAAATACAAGCTAACAAACAAACACTTCCTGGGGTCTAAAGAAATTTTCCCTGGATTTTTTACGATTGCTCCAGGTTCAAAACACGGGGTTTCCCTGCCAGCCATAAAACTTCCTATCAGTGTCCTGCTGTGTTGCTTCCACCATCCCTAATTATCTTTCAAGGTGTTAAACCTTTAAAAGGGGGAAAGGATTTCAGAAAAGTAGGGCTCAACCGCTTTTGAGAATGTTACTTGAAGGCAAAAAAACCCGTGGAGTGCATTTTCGAAGCATCTTTACAATGACGGAATTTTCCGTGTGGAACGCTTGGAGGGTTAAAGTAATTTGTTTTAACTACTATTAGTTGAATTCTTAAAAGGAACTGATTTAACTTTAATGTTTGCAACTAAATTAAAATAAAACACAAATAAATTATGTATATAAGTGTTTATCAAAGATTTTTATAAACTCATTACATTATATGAATAAATACATGCTGGGTTATACTTAAAATAATTGTATTTACATTACAATATACAAATGGTTATGATGCAAAAAGATTTTCCCCAAATATTTATCTTCGATATCGGTAACGCTTGAAATGAAAGTACAATTGAAATATATTATTATGGAATTGACATCTAAAGCCCCTCTTGTATGAATATTCCCATTCACGGTTCACAATTTTGAATGCAATTGTTTCATAAGGAGGTCCAGCTTTGAATTTCAAAATAGCAAAATCTTTGTTGTCATCACAAGGGCTTAAACTGTACTCAGGTGTCTTGGATTTGTCAATCAAATCAGGGTAAAAAATCTGCAAAATAAAAATTAGTTAAAAGATATTTTTTAATTTCTTTAATTCACAATATCAATTATCTAGTGTACAAAAGAAATAATAATCACTTTTTCCCCAGCATTAAAGTGTTTGAGCTTTAAAAAAGATTGCAAAATTACAAACTTACATTTCTTTTTTTCTCCTTCTATTATCTAATTCCCTCACACCAATACTTAATAAGTATGCCAAAATGTCTTTTATATTAAGGGAGAAAAAATACCTGAATTTCCAAATGTTTTAACACTGTGTTAATCTATATCCCTTAAAATATTAAATATTTTTTTTTAAATGACAGCTTAATACATCAGTTGCAAAAGAAAAATTAAAGGAGTAAGTTAAAAGTTTTTAGTCTTTAATTATTTTAAAATAATTATTTTTGCTTATTATTTTTTATATTTCTCTTTTTTTCTTCTTTTAAATTTACAACTTTTTTTTGAATAATACTTATTTAATTAATGCTAATAGGAAAGATTTTATGATATTTGAAAAAGCAGACTTGTCTATCTTATGCTTGTTTCATTGTTCAAGGAAAATATAAAAATGAATTAAATCCTGTTTAAGTAACTACAAATTCACTTATTAGTTTCAATCTATCATATTCACCAATTAATAATTTACCTACAATCTAAAACAAAGAAATACAAAGATTTCAAATTATCTTTTCAGTTTAACTAAAATTAGATGGAACGTGGGCGACGGCGCGACAGCGCCTTTTCCCAGAAGGGTGGGAGGAAAAGTAAAAACCATATGACGGAATGCGGATATAATCAAGAGATCTCCCCGACAGAACGGGGAGGGAGGACGTACCCCGAAACTCGGAACGCTCTATCGAAGCAGAGCGCCGGCGGGGGAGGGGAAGAAGGCAGGAAGGAACGCGGGACGGCCGAAGGCTGTGACTCAAAGGCGGTGACTTATCACCCAAGAACCCAAAATAAAATGACGCAGTGCAGTGCAGCTAATATATGTTGTTGAGAGTGTGAAAAGAGTGTTTAATTGTTGAGTTATGGAGGGCGAAGCGGGTTTCTCCACTTCGTCGAAGAGTATGAATATTTAATTTTAGGATGAGGATACGTAAATAATGTTTGTGCTTTGATAATTGGATTGTCATGCGATTCAATAGATTTAAATACATTTCTAGATAGTTTAGTGATGTAATTAGAAATCGGCTCCATTTGTAGGTCGTTGTGAATCACATCATTTCAGACGTACCAAGGTGCGTTCGTCATGACGCGTAGTATTT
Organism: Trichonephila clavipes; assembly: GCA_019973935.1. NCBI lineage: Eukaryota > Metazoa > Arthropoda > Arachnida > Araneae > Nephilidae > Trichonephila > Trichonephila clavipes. The sequence goes on from BMAU01000426.1 coordinate 121,475, forward strand.
TGTTTTGTATTACTTGAATTTTTTTCATGTGGGTGGCGGCTGCGGCTCCCCAAACGGGTGAACCATAAGTGATAACTGGGCGCAGAATCTGCTTGTAGAGAATGACTTTATTTTCTAGGGATAGAGGAGACCTCCTCCCGACAAGGGAGATGGCTAGAGAAATTCTACCCCAGAATTTCTCAGATAGATAGTCGATGTGCTTTTTGAACGTTAAGCGGCTATCAATGTGTAGACACAGATATTTCACCACCGGAACCCACTGTATGTTGTCATCAAAAAGTGTAAGTTGGATAGGCGGGTCAATAACCCCCCATTTCCTGAAAACAATTGCTTGAGATTTATCTACATTTATTGCAATTCTCCAATGTGTAAGCCACGTCTCAAGTTTATCTAAAAAGTGTTGAATATTTTTAATAGTGTATTTCAGCTGGACACCTTGCGAGAGAACTGCGGAATCATCCGCAAACAGGCAAGTACTGACGGTGGAGTGCTGTGGAAAGTCATGTGTGTAGATGTTGTACAAGTACGGTGAGAGAACAGATCCCTGAGGGACCCCAGAGAGGCAAGATCCCGTGTTAGAATATGAATTATTTACACGAACTCTAAAAGTTCTATTGTGTAAGAAATTATGAATAATTTTAATTAAATAATCAGGGAACTGTAATTTAATTAATTTGTACGTGAGGCCATCGTGCCACATTTTGTCAAATGCCCTTTTAACGTCTAAAAAGACACCTACAGTATAAAATTTGTGGGCAAAACCCTCGTTTATAATGTTTGTTACACGTATCAGTTGGTGTAACGTTGAATGGCCCTCCCGGAAGCCGCATTGCTCCGGGGAATACAATCTATAGCTTTGCAGTGAGATTTGATTCTTGTTAAAATAATTCTTTCGAATATCTTAGCAGTGGCGTTAATTAAGCTAATTGGTAGGTAGCCTTGTGGATATGTTCTATCTTGGTTTGGCTTGGCCAGCATAATGACGTTTGCTTGCTTCCACAGTGTAGGAAAGTGATTTTTAATGAGGCATTGATTGTACAACTTAGTTAAATGAGTAAGCGCATTTTGCGTAAAATATTTAAATGCTATGTTTGGGATTTGATCGGGGCCTGCAGCTTTTCTATTCTGCAGTTTTTTAATAATGCCTCTGACCTCGGAGGGGAAGTGAGAGGGGCGTGCATGTTGCGAAGTTGTCGAAATAGTCATCGACTAAACTTTCAACTTCTTCTATCTTGTCGTCACAGTAGGGTTCTTCATTTTCCTGAAATGTGACTTCAAGTGTATCTTTGAAAACCTCCGCCTTTTCGAAATCCGAATAGGCCATTCCACCCGGACCATTAAGAGGTGGAAGGGAGATATGCCTTTTAGAAAATTTCCTATGTAAATTATACAAGGAATTGTCCTCAGGATTTAAAGTTAATAGAAAATCTTTCCAGGTCCTGTTTTTATGTTCTTGGATTTCTCTCATTGATAATCTTGAACATAAATTAGTTCAAATACATTATTGCAAACAAGAGTATTATTAAAATGAAACGGAAATTTGAATATTGATAACATGAAAAATATGTTTGGTTCAGAAATTTACAAGGATGAGATTGGGACAGAAATATTTTGGATTACATCTTTATTTTATTGGAAGTTAAATAAGTTTTTGTGAATTATACTCCGTATACTTTGTACATACTAAGTTACTTTTTGCATTTTTCAATTGAAAGTGCTTCTTAAATGTACTATGGCAAAAAAAAATTATTTTTCTGGATTACAAACTATTTCTCTCATTAACACTTCATTTTTCAATATGTTACATATTTTTAAACATTTAACACAAAAGAAAATTTAACCTTCAACAAATTGAATGTTAGGTGACAAAAATATTGAAATAATATAGATAATTTATTTACCTTGCATATATTTACTGGTTTACCACAAAAAAAAATGTATAAAAAAATAATTTCAATGACAGAAAGAAGTATTTCTAGTATGAAATAACTAATGAATATTGCTTATTAATTCTTTTATGTATATTGATCTCACATATTAATGCCTTATCTAGAAATTATAAGAATGCATCATTAACACTAACAATTTTTATTCATAAACCTTACACATAGCCCATGTTTCAGTGTAATAAGATTTAAGTCATTTTACACTTTTTACATTTTTAAGAATTTTTTTGAGAACTTCAATCTTTTGTGTGTGATTATTTTGTCATAATATGATGAATAAGATATTAAAATGTCCAGTTTTTCCTTCTTTGTCATTTGCATCTAAAAAAGTCTTTGTATAAAATAATTAGATTTACAGGCAATGCAGAAAAGATCTAATAATTTAAAGTAGAGGCATTATGTTTAACTTATATACAATTGTTTTACATATATTACTATATTTAAACTGCATTTTATTATTTTCAAACAATTTTTAGTTATTACTACAAAGAACCAAAGTAAGTATACATTTAACAAGTCAACAATAACTGAGGAAAAATGATGAATTGTCTTGCATACCCCCATTGTATCTGTAATTCAAATAGCTCAACTATCAATATGCATAATTAATAAAATAAATGAATTACTGTAAAATCTGGTGTATAACGCGCACTTTTAACACAAATATAAGATCAAAATTTATGGGGGGTATATGCCGGATATAAAAATGAGAGCCTTGAAAATAAAAAAAAGGTGAGCATAGGAAAAAAATTATACCTCTACATGTATTGAAATACTGTTTATTTAAAAGAAATGACATTCCTTGTGTACTTATAAATTAGTTTTCAAACAACACTATTTTTCCCAAAAGCCTGGGATAATACCTCAAATAAATGACTTTAAAACATAAGAGCATTGCACAAGTACATTTCTCTCAGGTTTTCTTCATAATAAAGGGGGTGCACATAATATGGTGAACATACCTAAAAATTAAAAATTGCAACTTGAATGTGCAGGTGCACATTATACGCCAGATTTTACGGTATTTATTTCAAAAGTACACAAAACATTACTGTCACACTGAACTTACATTAAATTTATAACCTTGTACAATCTTTGGTGGAGGATTTTCAATGTCATAATGAGTTTGGTTATACTTATTCCATTCAAAACCCTGTAAAGATATTTAAAAAATTAGTCTCGCCAAGTTTTTAAAGTACAATTAAAAATATATGTAATACAATTAATTAGAATGCAAACAATGTAAAATTTTAAACTGAATCTTACCGTATGAACACGATTGAAGTACCTAGGTTTTCTGGGTCGATATTTATCAGCCCAAATATAACTCTTCTCAATACTTTGTTCTACACTAAACACAGCTTCATCAGAATCCATTCCTTTCCTGGCTATTTGTTCAAAAGCTTTCTCTTCTGCAGTCAAGAGGTCCTATGGAATATATATATTTAAATATGTACAACAATTTTTCCTGTGCAAAGTAATTTAAAAATAATACTAGGTGAGAAATGTTTACCCAAACTTCTATAATTTGTTGAGTATAGTCTCAATGATTGCAATACTAAGTATTAAATAACAAATACAAAAATTTAGACATAAACAAGTTTAAAATCAAGAGAAAAAATCTTTTCAATTAATATGTGCACTCTAAAGATTTATAAGTTAATGAAAACATCATTTAAGGATGCAATGGGCAAAAAGGTAAATATTGAGATCATGATGCATAAATCTGGCCATATATAAAAGTCTTTAAAAAATATTGTTCATTATTGAATTATTATTTAATATAATAATTCAACTATTTAAGGAAAATTGCCATTTCTTCTTTAATCATTCTATGCATTTATTTGCATAATAAATTATGTACATTTTAGTATGAGTGCAGCATTCATTCTATTTACATGGTTTCCTTCCATGTATATTAAGTTTAACACATTTAAATTGAGCTCAGAGGTCAATACAATGAATAATGTAAAAACAAAAATCCAAGCAAACTTCCTATTTTAACCCCCCGTAGTTTAAACTCTTCTCATATGAACAGTAGAAAGACTATCGCGCCCTCTAGCGGCTAGAACAATCTTCAGTAATGGCCAAGCTTCGGAACTGTAAGGACGTACGAGCATGCGCACTGATCCCTTTCAATTCTATTGTAACTGTTAGTTCTCTAGTTATGTATGTAAATGTTTGTTTTGTCTAATAAACGTGTTTAATTAACTAGTGGACTTAATTAAGAACCCCGTCCCCGCGTGTCCCTTTATTACATTGGGTCACACCCCTTATAATTTGACGCCCAACGTGTTTCTATAGTTAAAGAGGCTTGGCTGTTGCTCGCTATTATAATTTTCAGGTTAACCGCTAATGTTCCGTTCTCACTCGTAGAAATGTGCAAGTAACAAATTTTTCAGGTTAACCGCTATTGTTCCGTTCTCACCTGTAGAATGAGCAAGTTTAACAAAATCGTTGGATTTATCTTCACCTGAAGAACAAGTAAAGTTTTTACTTTGAATTTTCTTTTAAGTATTATACCTTATAATACTAAATTAACCATTGCATGCCCAAATGCAAATTGGATTTAATATCCTAAAGAATTGTGTAAGTTTTAATTTCTTAAAAATTGACTTCATTGTTCTGACATAGAGAACATTCTTTACTGATTTAAATTTAGAATGTCCTGTTCGAATTAAATTAAGAAATCTTTTTTTTTCTTATTTCAAGAAATGTAATTGTGTAATTTGCTAAACAGCATAATATACAGTTAAATTATATTCAATGTGTTTTTAAAATATACTTCCTGTATTGTTTAAACTAATAAGTATAACCTTGTTTACTTAAAAGCTTAAGTGAGAACACAAAACCAAATATATATGTATTTATGTATATTATTTTCTCTGAATGATCACAATTCTTTTTCAAAAGCATTTAAGCTGGAAAATTTTTTGTATTGTTATATGCTATTTTCAAAAAAAAAAAAAAAAAAATCATTTATGTGTATAATTTTAAGTGTAAAATGTGCATTATATGTTGAAAGATTTGTCTCAGTTAAATAATATATTTAGTGGTTTAAAAGAAAAAAGAATATTTTCATCTCCGTTTTCTCTTCTTGCTAGTATTAATTTTTAAGCTATGATTCATTTATGAAACTGATGAGATATTTTATGCTGTGTAGGGAAAATAAATTAGGGGGAAAGAATCTGAGATAGTTCAAGGTTGTATATAGGAAACATTCATCACAACTGAGTTCTATGCATTTTTTTTTTTTTTTTTTGGAATCAACTGTAATAAATTGTGTTTTTCTTTTGAATATTAATAAGAAATTTTGTTTCCACTGAGTAGAACTTTCATTTATGAGTATATGATTTATTTTTTAACTTGATTGTGCCAGATATTTCAACTGTGTTTTAGATTAGTGATGATTTTTAACATGCTTTTATAAGTTTTTATTTTTGGCTAAAGGTTTGATAGTATTTTTACTTAGATTTTTTGAGTTATAAGTGATATCTAGGAGAATATTTTTATTTTTTTCATTTTGTGATTCATACAAATTTTTTGAATTGCATTTTGTAGAAATTAAGATATTTTTATGTTGCATAATACTGAATTATTAATTAATTAATAACATTTGGTTAAATTTAATTTAAAGTTCAACGAATAAATTTGTAATTAATTTTAAGTGACATTTCGCAATGACCTATTTCGCAAAAGGTCGCAGGCGGGACCTCCTTGAATTGGCGGAAACGCTAGGTATAACAATACAAGACAATTTTAAAATTCTTGACATAAAAGATGCAATTTTAAATAGTGAGGGATATGATGCAGAAATTACGTGCGAATGCTTAAATCGCATTATTAGTGATAGAAAAGAGCTCGAATTGCGGGCTGAAAGAGAAAAAGAAAACCAAAGACAATTTGAATTGCAAAAACTCCGAATTACAACTAATACTTCTACAACTTCAGACTCCAATATGCCAAAGTTAGAACTCCAAAAATTACTTCCGATTTTTGATCCAAAGACAACTGATATAACAATTTACCTAAACCTCTTCGAAAGACAATTAACATTTTTAAAAGTACCAATTCAACAGTGGGTGGTATACCTTGTTGGTCTTTTACCAACTGAAGTTTCAAATTTAATCACTAAAGAATCTTTTGCCGATGCTCAAGACTACTATAAAGTCAAACAAATTCTTCTAAAACGCTTTAAATTAAGTGCAGAAAAATTTCGGCAGATGTTTTCCTGACACACTAAAGATCCTGTGAAAACCTGGCGTGACTTCTACTTTGACTTGCAAACATATTTTGATGGGTGGCTGAAAGAATCAAAAGTTACGACGCTTGAAGAATTGAAAGATTTGATTGTGGCGGACCAAATAAAAAGAAAACCCCTCAAGATTACAAAGATCACTTTTTGGACCAGTGGTGTAATTGGAACAATCCTCTACAACTAGTGGATAAGCTAGATTCGTATGAAGAAGTTAAAAACATGAGAAATAAAAACTTTAAATGGAAACAAAAATAAATGAATTCCAGTCCCTGGAGAAGTAACTACACACAAAATCCTAAGTTGTCGTATGAACATTCTCTGTCTGGTTTCCCCAGTCAAAGTAGGAGGAAACCGGGATTCCCAGTAACAGTAGGCGGAATCCCATTTCCAAAGACAGAATACCTGAAAAGAAAATCGTTGATACAAAAGAAGACAGAACTCCTGTATCTTGCTATGGATGTGGTGCTCCTGGAATCATTCGATCAAGATGCCACACTTGCAACCCAGTTCGACAAAAAGATGATGCCTTGTCATCAAGTCTGAATCAATCAAACTTTTATAGTTTTCTAGTGAAAGTAATCCCATTAGTATAATCCAAATTTCCATTTGTAATACAGAAGCACCAGTTTGTGCTGATACTGGTACTACACATTCAGTGGCTGGTGAAAAATTATACCATTTACTTAAACAAAAAGGATTGAATTTTGAAGAGAAAACCATGCAGATGACTCTTGCTGACGGTCGTACTCAAACCACAGAAATACTGACAACTTCTGTAGACATTAGTATTCAAGGAAAAGTCATTCCCACGGAACTATTAATTTTTTGAAAAATGCTAGAGGTAACAGAACCCTTCTAGGCATAGACTTTTAACAGCTGCAGGGATCGTTTTAGATCTCCAAAGAAAACAATGGTACTTCCCTGAAACGTCTCACAGAAAATATAATTTTGTGAAAGCACCTCCTAATATCAATGCTCTGCTCACTGTTGACCCCGAACCACATCTTTGTCAACTTTGGAAAAATGAAGGTACTCACCTTTCACTTCCACAACGGGAAGAAATAAATTCACTATTGGAAAAGTATGAAGGATGCTTTCAACCAGGGGGAAGAGCCTACACCATTTATTGAACATCGTATAAATACAAGAAGCCATCTTCCAGTTGCAGTGCCACCTTATAGGATGAATCCTTCCAAGAAGGAAATATTAAAACAAGAAATCGATAGACTTCTCTCAGAAGGCATAATTGAAGAATGTGAATCCCCGTATGCTTCCCCAGTGGTACTTATACCAAAACCAAATAGAACATTTCGCCTCTGTATTGATTACAGGAAATTGAATGAAATTACAGTCGCAGATACCTATCCTCTTCCTAGAATGGATGACTTGTTACATCAAGCAAAACTCACTCCTTTCATGTCTACACTTGATCTGCGAGCAGGATACCATCAAGTTAAGGTGCATGTTGAAGATCAAGACAAGACAGCATTTGTATGTCCTTTTGACACACTTACCATTTCTTACGAATGCCATATGGTTTGCGCAACGCACCTGCTACGTTTCAAAGACTGATGAACCATTTTTGTAATGGTCTGGAAGACATTCTAGCACTACCTTATCTAGATGATATAATTGTTTTGTCAGAAACTTTTGAAAACACATGTTTGATCTTAAAACTATTTTTGAAAGACTCTTACATTTCAAACTTAAAGCAAATAGAGAAAATGCCATTTTGCCTCTTCTCGAGTTAAATATCTTGGATTTTGGATTACACAAAAAGGAATAGAAGTTGATCCAGAAAAAGTTGCGTCTATACTGGATATTCCACCCCCTAAAAACGTCAAAGAACTAGAATCTTTTCTGCAAACTTGTTTGTGGTTTCGAAGATATATTCAAGATTTTGTGAAGATTTCACGTCCACTAAGTTATCTTACAAAGAAGAAAGTCAAGTGGCAGTGGGGATTTGACCAACAAAATGCATTTCAAACCCTTAAAAACAGTCTTACAACACCTCCTGTGTTAAAGCAAGCAGATGGTACTAAGCCATATATTATTCGAACAGATGCTAGCAATTATGTCCTTGGAGCAGTTTTACTTCAAGGAGAAGGATCTGATGAACATCCTATAGAATACGCTAGTCGACTGCTAACCCCAGCAGAACGCAATTATTCCACCACAGAGAGGGAGGCCCTTTGCTGTGGTATGGGCTTTGAAGAAATTTCGTGGTTATATTGAAGGAACAGAAATAACCGTGGCATCCGACCACCAACCTCTGAAATGGCTTCTAAACCTCAAATCTCCAACCGGACGACTTGCAAGATGGGCACTTGAAATCCAGTCTTTCAACTTGAAAGTACAGTATATTCCTGGTAAAGCAAATGTTGTTGCAGACATGTTATCTCGCCCAGTTACTCAAGAAGAAGAATCCTTTTGCGAAGAAAATAATATCACGATAGCTGATATGCCTACATGAAGTTGTAAGGACATGCGTGAGGCGCAGCTTAAAGATGATAATTTAAAGTAAATCATCGACAGTTTTGAATCCCCTCTAAAAACTGAAGAATATGCAAACTGGACTGAACGTGGATTTTTGATGAATCAAGGTGTTTTGTATCGTTATGTTCCTGATGCTGATTCTGCAGAAGCTCAGTTAGTCATTCCAACTGCTGAACGTGAATTGATAATGGAAAGACATCATAATGATCTGTTGGCTGGACATTATGGAGAAGAGGAACATTCCAGAAAATCGCCAGACGATATTATTGGACATGCATGAGAAAGTACATATCCGATTATATTAAGAAATGTCCAGAATGTGCTCGTTTTAAGGCTACAAACTAAAAACCTGCCGGTTTGCTTAGAACTCCAGTCTATTCACAGAGATTTGAAGTCATTGCTATTAATTTATTTGGGCCATTGCCTCAAACTGACACAGGTAAACAATGGATATTCATTGTCGAGGATTGTGCCACGAAGTGGGTTGAGTTATTTGCCCTTTCTCAAGCCAGTGCTCGTCAATGTGCAACAACTCTGATAGAAGAAGTTTTCATGCATCATGGCATACCAAGACGAATTATCAGTGACAATGGAACGCAGTTTGTCAGTGCTGTTCTACAACAGATTTGTTTTTACTTTAAATATAAGTCAAAACTTCATACCAGTTTATTCACCACAATCTAATCCAGTAGAGCGAAAAAAACAGAGACCTTAAACCCCGACTTGCAATACTTGTTGGAGACGATCATTCTAGTTGGTATTCCAAACTCCCAGTCATACGTTTTGCCATGAATACAACTGTCTGTGATACTGCAGGTCACACTCCTGCTTACCTACTATTCGGGAGAGAGCTACGAACTGTAGACGATGTGGTGCAAGATTACAAAAGCGTCGTTCACAATGACAATTTTGTTGAACACTTTATTTAAAACGATTTGCAACTATTACTGAAGACATACGAGAAAGAATAGAAACAAAGCAAGATCAACGAAAAAAGCAATATGATAAAAATCGACGTCCAGTCTATTATTCTCCTGGTGATAAAGTTTGGGTTACTTTACATCCCATCAGTAGTGCAAAGAACAAGAAAACTTCCAAGTTCATGCCAAAGCGTGACGGTCCATATCTAATTCTCACCCAAAAGTCACCGATTTCTTATGTTATCGCAAGTCTTGCCAATCCATCTGAACCGATTGGTACTTACCATACCTCTGCTTTAACACACCTGTTAAAGACATAAATACTTCTCCGGTAGCTCCACTTCGGAAAAGAGGCCAACCACGAAAAGTTACATCCACATCACAAAATAAACATGTTCCAAGCCCGTCGACTGCTACAACAGCAGTTTCCAACAGAACCATCCATCCCTCAACAAGAGCTACTACTACAACAGCTAATTATGTTTCCTCGCCGGGACGTCGTCGGATCCATAGGGGGAGATTGTAACCCCCCATAGTTTAAGCTCTTCTCATATGAACAGTAGAAAGACTATCGCGCCCTCCAGCGGCTAGAACAATCTTCAGTAATGGCCAAGCTTCGGAACTGTAAGGACGTACGAGCATGCGCTCCGATCCCTTTCAATTCTATTGTAACTGTTAGTTCTCTAGTTATGTATGTAAATGTTTGTTTTGTCTAATAAACGTGTTTAATTAACTAGTGGACTTAATTAAGAACCCCTTCCCCTCGTGTCCCTTTATTACATTGTGTGTGTGTGGGTCACACCCCTTATACTAGTATAATTTATCTTGTAATCAAAGAAACTCACTTGAAAACACTTAAATCAGAAAGGCAATTAAGTATCTAGTACTAAAATGATTAATAAAAGGGTAAGAATCCTGCTAAAATAAGAAATCAAACTTAAATTTATCCAGGCTTTTAAAAAAGTTAATATTGTTGCTCAATTGTAAACTTAAATATACAATTCATATAATTATAATAAATACAGAGCTTATTAAAGTGGTAACAAAAGGTATATTAATAATAAACATTTATGACCTGTTACCATGAAACCAATTATCCACATTAATAAAGAGATTAATGTACTATAATAAAGTCGACACTATACATTACACTTGGGGGAACAATCTGTCTGCAATCTTTAATATGCAATGTTAGAAGTTTTCACTTTACTTTATTATTTTGGTATATTATAAATCAATATTTGCATAAATGTACCTGCCTTGTTCTTCAGCACAAACACCCATATCTTATTTATTTTGCATTGCTAATTTGCCTCTAATATAAACATGAATCACTATTTGGATAATTATATTTTAGTATACATGCGGCAATGAATATGAGATCATCTTTTATACACACATTTTCAATAAATTAGCATTTATTGTTTGTCACAAATATTAACTAGAATAAATTAACATTGTGGTTTTCATACAAAAAAAATAAAAATCTAGGTAACTATTTGAATCATCTAATTTTTAATTCTTCAGATAAACTATGTAAAAGAAAAAATATTTTGATCTGATATTGATATAAATAAATCAATATAATTTGAATTAATATTAAGCTATCAAAAGCATTAATGTCCAACAATATTAATAATTTCAGAAAATTGAACAATTTTTATAATTCTTTAATATTTAATTTCTATGTTTGTTAAGAGAACATATGAAACAATTGATGAATTTACATTAATTAAACTTAAGTTTTTTTTATTTAGCATAAGATAAATAAGCTTGTATTTTAAATTTCATTTATTTTTTTTAAGGTTTTGCTTATTTTTTTTCCACTTAAATTATTACAGAATTTGTAAATTTGCAGGGAAAAAAGTTTAGCCTTATTTATTCTCTATTTATAAATAATAAAAATAATTTTACTAGAAATTTTAAGAGGAAAACTAAATTAATTTGGCTGATACAATAAATGGTACAATTATCTTTAAATCTTTGTTGTAAGTCAAAAAATGACAAAAATATATTTCTGAAAAATCTAACCTTTTTTTTATATAAAGCACATTTCTAGTATAAATCATCATAATGCATTTAGAAAAAATTATACTGAAAAATGACAGTAAAACAAAAATTATTTAAAATTATATACACTCAATATAATCTCTCACTCCCAAAAATATACCAAGGCTACTCAGATTAAAAATAAAGAGCGTATATAATAAAAAAAAACTGAAAATAAATAGCCAGCACATTGCACAGTATAAGTAAAAAACAACTGATTTTTTAGAAGATTTCTTTGAATTAAAGTTTAATATCCTAAACCTTCAAATTAAGTTATACTTGTTTTTTACTTATGAGTTAATTGTTAATCAAAAATTGAAATACTGATTCATTTTGATGTAAAAAAAAAATCAAAATTTTTTTCTTTATATAAAAATTAAAGGCCCATTTTTCTCAAAATTTCTCTTACTTTTTTTAAATCAAACATAAGGTTTACTTTAATGCAGAGTAATAATGTTAAGGATTATGTTTAGCTCCCATTCCCCTTTTTCTGATCATATATATATTGATAAATATCAAAGTAAATGAAAATAGAACTTAAAAAAATACCGTATAAGTTTGTCGCTTGGTTAAACTCTGCTGCATGTATTCTAATTTGGCAGTGTCTTCCAAAGGATCCGTAAGGATTACTCCAGGTTCAACTTTACTGTATTTTATTAAAACTGGACTATATCTACCAGAATCATACACTTCCACTACATGCTTTACAGTTTCAGACCTAAATATGCAAGAAGATGGATTAATAAGCTAAATACATAACTTTGACACTAATTCTAGCTAAACCCTCAAAAAATTTTACTATAATAATAAAAAATACTTGATTTTAGAAAAATCCTCTTTTATAAAGCAACAAAAATTTTAAAAACGTATTTACTATAAATTTTAAAATTTATAAAATAATACGCAAAAAAATAATACAAAGAAAACATTGCAGAAAGAACATATAGTATTATCATTGAACAAAATAAATTAATAATCTATCATTTGTGCTGCAATGTAATTCAATCTGATTTGAAATACAACTTTTTTTTTCAAATTAATTCAAATTATTTAAATTAATTTTTTAAATGAAACTATACATTATCACTAATTGTTCAGATAATATCTAACAAACCTCCTAATGAACAGGTAAGAAAGATATCACATGTGTGTAAACACCATATATATATATATGTACACAAACAATAATACAAAAAATTCAAAAATTATGAATAATAATAAATATAATTTTGAAAATGCATATAATTAGATCTACATAGAATGCAATCTACAAACAGTTCACTGATCGAACAAGATGAATTTTTAATATATAATATCAAATAACTAATCAAATAAGTTTAAAATGATTAGTCATGGAATTAATAAACTACATAAAGAAATATGATGTATTACTATATACTGCATGTAGTATATAATGAGTATGATGCATACAAAGCTTAATTTAAAAAGAAAGACATTAAAATGATGTTCTCAAAAATTTAAATTATCTAATAATTAAAATATGACCAAAACAGTTTTGAAAATTTCTATTTTAAAAAAAGTTTATATGTGTTTCTACTATACAATTTTGAGTTTAATATAGATATACAGAAGAGTATATAAATGTGTTATATTTTTGAGCTACAATGCTCCAGAATCATTTTTTTGTTCTTTTTAGAAATAAAAGATTGGGGGGAGAGAATCTTCTCTTTGCACAAACAAGTACATTCTAAAATCTTTCAGCAAAAAAAAAAAAAAAAAAAAAAAAAAAAACAAGTATAAGAAAAAAAAAAATAAAAATATAATCAAATTAATAAAAAGAAAAAAAAACTTTTAAAGTTACAGTGATATAAAACTTAAATGTAAACCTGGGCAACTAAAAGCTATATAGCATGTGATTTTTCACTCTATACATAATTTGGCATATGTAAAAAAATATGTACATGAGTATATAGTACAAAATGTTTTCTCATATAAATTTTACAAAAAAGTAAAATTCATAAAATCTGTGGATGTAGTTAGGAATTAATCAAGTATATTATTCATAAGTAATCAATCTAACATAAAATCTAATTGTGACATTTTATGGTTTTTTTTTAAAAAAATATGTGTGGTTTTTGCGAAGATAAATACAACCTTACAAAAAGAGCCATTATGTTTTCCAATTAGTAACTTTACTCTCATTTAGTTTTCATATATTTTTATAACTAAAATATGGGAATAAAAATGATATAGCTTTTTACATGGATAAATTTTTTTAAATAAATGATATTGTGAAAACATTTGAAAATTATACTTACTGTTTTTCATTATTTGTGGTTTCTTCAATATGTTTATTATTTTCTGATGGTACATTCGACTCCTCAGGTTCTTTTGATGTTGATGCAACAGGAGAATCATCATTTGTAGCCTCCTTTAGCTCAGGCTCAGCTGATGTAGATGGCATTTCAGTAGCCAATTTGTTACCAGAGACACATGGAAATAGAGGTGTTGCTTGTTGAACTCCTTGCTAAATAAATAAATAATAATTATCAATTTCATACAGTAATGTATATTCCATATTGCAATATTTTTATTTGATTAGAAGTTTAATATTTTGTGTAGCACATATATATATTTGGGAAAATTTTTCATTATGACGTAACTCAGCAATTTAGTTACTTAAAAAAAATTATCAATAAACACTTTAACATTAAAATTCTTAAATATTTTCATTATATTTGCATTAATAAAACTAAAAATACTTTTAATTCAATTTTTTTAGAAGACATTATCACATAACCTAATTTATAGAAAATTAACAAGTGGAAATAATCACTCTAGAAAAAAAAGTATTAATTCAGTTTAAGCGTGTATATTTTCAAAATTCTAAAAAAAATTTAATTTACAAGTAATTTTTTAAAATTATTATTGTATATATATTGGGACTGTACAATAGAAAATAAGTATAAACTTCAAGATTCAAAGTCACGTTCAAATGATAAGAACATTTAATCTGGACTTTAAAATTTAGTTAGATTAAAAAATTAATTTTGAACATACTTATATAAAGTACACTTGCAAGGATTAAAAGATATGCTAATTGTATACATTGTATAGATTATTAACACATTCCTTTCATTACATGCCAAATACTTTTATAAAAATTATATCAGATTTAAAATCACAAATTTGCTGCAAAAAATTTAAATATATATTATGTTTGTCTCAAACTTAATAATTTATTCATTTATAATGTAAAATTAAAAAATAATAATAACATATTTGCATGTTATTTAATACAGGTTTTATAATTATAAATGCATTTAAGTTCTTATATTTTTTAAAAACATTAAACACAAAAATTCATCTCAATAATTATATGATAACAATATGACCTCCAATCATAATGACATAAATAATTCTCATAAAATAGTATCAACTGTCAATTTAACTATAAAAATAAATTTTTTATAACATAGAAGTGGTACATAAAATACTTTTTCAAGGTTTTTTTTGTTGTTGTTATTATTTTTATTTACCAACTTAAGCTTAAATTTCGCCTGTTTAATTGAAGAAAGGTAAGCCACATTCACTAAAACATTGATATAAAAAATATAACTGATTAAAATAAAACAGGGTATCAGTCTTGAAAGATTCACATTTAATGTAAAAATAAATCACTTAAGACATTTTTTTTAGTATTTCACAATAAAAAATATTTACCTCTTCTTTCAATTTAAATAATTTGTTTCGCAAATTTTCTTCATGCCTTTCTCGTAGCCTTGCTCTTGCCATGTATGCATTTAATCTTGAAAGTAATGTCTCCCAATAGCCTATAATAATAATAATAATAATATATCACAGTGAAAAATTAAAAACATTTGCAATTTATATCAATCATACGTGAGAATAACTTACTAATATCCACCCCCTCTTCTGTTGTTTTCTTTTTTATCTGACGATACATTGCTTGCAGTTGTTTGGGTGTTTTTCCTTTGAATATTGACACAATCTCTGAGCTAACTGCTGTGTTGATACTTTCTCTGTGTCCTAAAATCAAAATTATCAATGAGAACTTTTATTATGTTAATAAAAGTACTGTAACATTGAAACCAATGCTTTTAATTTTGTGAGAAGTTTCTTCCATGCACTGGAAACTTGAAAAAGTGATATTAATATTAACTCAAACTTTTATTTAAAATCTGCTTTTGTTACCAATTTCATAAATTTTCAAACTCAAACTTTACAGAAAAGATTCAAGCATAGCCATTAATACACTGTTAAACTACCCCTAGGTTTAATATGTTAAGAGACTTTCAGAGAAATAAATATTAGCAAAGTTGTTTTATAGAAACAGAGAAAATATTCCACGGTGAAGTAAAATAGTTCCAAAACATTCTCAGAAGTTTTAAATTTGTAGAATATGTGAATGTAATTCTTTATGTCTTAAGACAATTAGCAGCTATTCTTATACTACCATATTCATATAGTTTCTTATATATGCCTCTAACAAGAAACTTAGTCATAAAATCACTTTTCAGTTAAGTTTTTAATTATGCTTCAACTATCATTTTTTGAATATTCTGATTGAACTCTTCAATTGATTTTTGGTACTTTGATCACAATCATAAATGAAGACTTTTTCAACATGCTTTAATAATTTTCACTTGTATGTAATGGAATCTTTGAACTCGATTTTTAACCACTTTAAAAGGTCAGATTAATTTGAAATTTTGCACACTTGTCAAGGACCGATGACAATACAATAATTTCATAATTTTGTTTCATTGTCCTGATTAGGATCATCAAAAATAAGGATTTTAAGGATTTCTAGATTTGGTGACTAATTCATTATAACGTTTCCAGATTTGGCAACTAATTGCACATAGCATTTTCAGAGTTGGCAACTAATTCCATAATCCATTTCCAGGTTTGGCGACTAATTCCATATTCCATTTCCAGGTTTGGTGACTAATTCCATTTCCAGGTTTGGTGACTAATTCCATTTCCAGGTTTGACGACTAATTCCATATTCCACTTACAGGTTTGGAGACTAATTTTAGATCTCATTTTCATATTTGGTGACTAAAAGAATGTTACAACCCTATAACAGCAAAAATGTTTGCATAACCCATTAAAGCTAAATGTGTGTGGTGTGGTACATAGATACTGGTATCGTGTATGGGTATTTTCTGGAAATAATACTTTTCCTGGATTTATTCATAACATTTCAATAAACTTCAATAAAACAAAACTTAATAATTTTACAAAAATTAAATCCTCAATTTAACTATTAGACTGAAATTATTCTAGAAAACAACAGCACTCCTAGAAGCCGAAGCCAAGATCTTAAATAGAAAATATCCGCGATAAACAACAGCGACCAAACACGCTGAAGCCCGGTTCAAGATTTTTGGGATCTGCTACATATCGTTTTCGTTGGGATGCACCCCACGGGGGTCTGAGCGCAGTGACCGATACGCTCTGCCCACGCAGGGGACGATAATTTACAGCACCCATTTCTTACTATAATATAAACAAATTGTCCAGTATTTCTGAAAATGGAAATAAAAAAAAAAGACTTGTGTGTGAAAGAAAAAATATTTATGTTTTAACCCAGCATTTCTCAAACTGTGGGGCATATCAAAAAGTCCAAAATAAAAGATGTAAAATAATTATTAATTTACTGAAAGGAAGTAATACAAAAAACATTTTGACATGATACAAAATAAAATACATATTCACCCTGATATAAGATACTTATAAATGTATCAGTGAATATTTAGTAATTGATTTATCAATACTAAATTAAAAGCAAGTTTAGTAATTAATAGTGACTTCCATGGGCTTGTCATATACAAAATATAATATATATATTGATAATATGAGCAGTTTATAATATTAAATAGCATTGTAGCTTTAGTATCGAAGTACATTATTACTGCATTCAATACATTGTTATTGTATGGGGGGGTGCAATGAAAATTATGACTAAAAATTAGATCGTAAATATGGAAAGTTTGAGAAGCATTGTTCTATCCGCTAAGCTCAGACACAGTCTATTTTTCTAAATTCTCTTGTCTGATCTGTGAAATCAAACATCAATCATTGCTTCATTTTACCAAAACAGCTGAGAATTTATTCAGAGGTCCCCAGATTAAAAATAATTTCTCACTAACTCTTCGATCCAAAAAGTATACTTGTGCGTCTAATACTGATGCAAGTTCAGAGAGAATATTGAGCTCTTTTTAGTGAAAAATATCATTGATTTAACACTTTCTTTTGCATAAAATATTTTAAATTTAGCTCTCTTCCAGATTTCCTTCAGTTGGCTGATCCTACATTTTGCAAACCAGGCCATATCGAGGCACTGGTAGTATACCAATGGGTATTACAGATTCTAAAAAAGGATGCATCTCAGATTAATTCATCAATCAATAAATGATTGTTTAAAAAACTAAAAATGCATGCTTTTGTTGTAGATTGAACTAAAAAATGAAAAATAAATTATAATTTAAAAAACTAAAAAACGCTTTTATAGTGAATTGAACTAAAAAGTGAACAAATAATTTTTAATATAACAATAAAATTATTAACCAGAAAATTAATGTTATTGGCGTAAAAGAGTGAGGTGTTCTATTTCAATTGTTATAATTTCTTACTAGTTCTATTCCGAAATGCTGAGTTAGTGTAAAAATGTAGTACAAAGAACCCCACGCTTTTACCACAATGACATTAATTTTCTCATTAATCATTTTATTCTTATATTAAGAACTATTTTTTTACTTTTTAGTTCAATTCACTATAAAAGCGTGTTTATTAGTTTTTTTAAATTATAATTTATTAATTTGAATGGTATATGAAAAATGTAGATATTAAATTGATAAAAAAAAATTAATCAGAATTTTAAGAGCGAACAAATGATATTTTAAAGAAATTTTAAGCATTGTTTTTCAACAAACAAACAAAAAAACACCATGCAAACAGTAAACTTTAAAAAACAACCCAGCTAGAATGAAATTAAGCAACTAAGTATACATTGATATGCAGCAATAAAATAACTTTGAAAAATATGTAATTTTTTTAAAGTGCAGAATGATTATTAAATTAATATAAAGTTTATTTTTAAGAATAAAATATAAGATGCCCATTTAACCATACTTTAATTTACAAAATATAACTATAATGAATAAGAAAATATTTATTTCCTTATCAGAATTGAGTTTTGATTTTAAAATAAAATAAAATTTAATTTTAAGAGTCATACCATCAGAATTATCACAAAGCTTGTGAATTTCATCATCAACAATGATTTCCAGATCTTTCCAATAGTCATAATTTTTACCATTTTCAATGCTTTTATACACTTTAATATCTTCCTGGAGATCTTCAAGATCTTCTCTTTTAAGACCCTGAAAGATAAATTATAGTTGATATTCAGTATATAAAATAACAAGGTACAAAATATAGAAATAAAAAAATAAACACAATCTAAAAAAACAAGATTATACATATATATTTATTTCTAATTGGCTGCAGATTGGTGTTTTATCATTGCAGACCTAGTACATTCCCTGAAAACTGATATCTCTTTTTAGTGCGGCCCCATATAGACCGATACCAAACACTGCAGGTAATTTTGAGAGACGTCCAGTTTCCTCTCTAAAGAGAGGCACTGAGCTATACATATACATCATTTACCTTTTTTTTAAGTAAATATCTCTCATGAATTACTAATAGTAATCATGAAAACTACAACAATTAATTTTGAGACATTCATTTAAAAAAGTTTTTCACGTACATTTTTAAACAATTATCAATACTTTCTAAAGTTGCACTGAATGCCAAATTTATCTGAATGTATTATAAACTTAGTTTTATAAAAAGAAATAAAAAAAACAGCAAATTTTAAACATGAATTCTTTTAACAAAATGAATATTAAATTCACTATAAATACAATGCAAGGAATAGAGATAGTGTACGCAGAGTCAACTATTTATTTTTCACAACACAACTCTAAAATCCTAGGTTTTGTTAACAAATTTTAGAAAAATGATAAGGTTATAAGACATTTTATGCACAGGTAAGATTGCAATTCTCATACGTTATATATTTTTACTGGTATTTCTCTGGGAAAAATTATGTTTTTTTCAGCAGTAAATATGCAATACACAATTTAATATTGAACAAAGCGTTTCTAAATCTGATTCAATATTTAATGATTTAAATAAATCAGAGCCACACAAGTGACAGACAATAATAGAAAAGTAATAAAGACTGCAAAGCACTTTCATCATGCTTTAAAGCTTATTGTTTAAATAAACTTCTAATATAGATTAATATATTAAACAGTATATAATTTACCATTAAAGTGTATACTTCAGTTATTTCACCGAATAACTAGGTATTTCATGAAATAACTGGATAAGTCAGTTAAAGTAATATAATAGATGAACAATTTCACACTTTACCTAGTTATTCTAATATAGATTAATATATTAAACAGTATATAATTTACCATTAAAGTGTATACTTCAGTTATTTCACCGAATAACTAGGTATTTCATGAAATAACTGGATAAGTTAGTTAAAGTAATATAATAGATGAACAATTTCACACTTTACCTAGTTATTCTATGAAATAACGAAGGGTAAACATTTAAAGAAAAAAATAAGCAATTTCAAAGATATTTTATAAATTAGTTGATCATGAATAGTTAAAATCTCGCAAAAAGTACTGATAAATAATAAAGGAAAGCAGGTGATATAATTTATTATTGCTCTTATTGCTAACATTAGTTATACAGAAAGGGGGAAAAGAATATGTTGCAAAAATAGATTATATTTAAATATCAACAAAAATACATGCTGGGAAGAAAAACTGTTGCTTTATAAAAATATTGTATAAACTTTTTTAAAACAAAAAAATGTAAGAATATTAATTTAAATTTCATGAGATACCTTTATTTTACTTTTCATTATTTATTATAGCAAGGATTGCTGTGATGACACTTTGGATTGCACTGCTTATTATTTTTGAAACACACACACACAAGCACACTTTTTACTATAACAAATTTTTTTTACATGAGCACTTTTTAAATCCTTGTCCAGTACTGCAACTTTGAGCTGTTGCAACAGATCAAAGCGTTGTGTCAATATTTGGAGCTTCATCAATGGAAATTAATTCTCACTGACATACACTGAAATGATATATAGAGTATAACTGTTTTATTCGGCCATCTCTATTTCCTAATCGGAAAAATACTTCTCAAAGCAGCTAGAACCTGTTCAAAGAACTTACAAGTGATGTATTGTATACTTAAACGATCATGTAATTGCTATTCTATAGAATATCTAGTTAAATTGTAGAATTCAATAATTGTATATACTTTAACTGATTTGTCTAGTTATTTTATGAAATAACGGATTTCACACTTTAACATTAACATATACAAAATCAACCAATACTTCAATAACTGAAAAAAAAATGCCTTTAAAAAATACTTTACATTTAAGTAAATATAAGGTTCATGCATTTCCACATTGAAATCTTCTTCTTCTGAACTAATATATCTTGCCAACAAATCAATAGGTTTAGCTGTAAAAAATAATAAAAGAACATGATTAAAGAAACATTTAAAAATAAGCGCATTATAAAAGATTTTAAAATAAACAAAGAAGATTTGGGATTTCAAGAAACTAAATGCACAAATAAGTGATAAAAACTTAAGATTGTTTCCAAAATTTTGGGATTATTTTGGAAATAACAGCATGAAGTTCAATTTACTATGAAAGTTCCAATGGAAAAAAATTAAATCTAGAAAATTATATGCAGCACTGTTTCCCAAAAAAATACTAGTAAATTTCAAAAATAATATATAATAATAAGCAAAACAGGTCACATACAGGTTTTTGAAACTGAGGGAATTAGTAAAATTCTGAACACAGATGTTGCAAAATTTTGAATTCAAAAATGAAATAAGCATGAATGAGGAAGTTTCTTGCATGTAATATTTTATGTGAAAATTAACAATATTTTTTCAATGATCTATTACAAATGTTTTAATCATTTTGTAATCAATGATTAGCACATAAAATAAAGTTTACAGTGTTTTAGTTAAGATAACAAAGGAGAGGTGAAATTGTCAAGTACAAACAGTAATTATTTAGAGAATTAAGAAGCAATTAAACAGACCCCCCAATTGAATGGAAACAAAAATGTCACTGTACAACATATAAGGAAATCATAAAAGGATTTATAGAAAGTATCAACAAAAATATTATAAAGGCAATACAAAAATCAGACATACATTTGGCTTAAAAATGAATGAAGTCACTTAGCACTTGTATTAGTTATTTATTCTTTTTAATTCATCTTGCCATTATTTGAAGCATAATTAAATAATAAAGTTTTAGCCTTCATTCAAATTAAATTTAGCAGTGGTTTAAATATTTGAATGATAACATTACAAAAGCCAAATGCATAACTTTAAGAAACAAAAGTCCCCTCCCTCTTTAGAATGTAACAATTATAAGCAAATATCAAATTTATTATTGATTTGTATATCTAAGGCAACTGGATTTTATAAAAGAAATAAAGCATTAAAAAAAATCAAAGTGCAAAGACAGATCAGGGTCTTACACAAGACCTTGGTGTAAAAAAAGTTTAGCAAAGCTAAGTGAAAAAAAAAACTTTCTTTGACTTCCTAGATAACAATATATGACACTCATTTATCAATAAATCTGTCTTTATACTTTATTTATTTATTTATATTTACTATTTTATTTCTTTTATAAAATACAGTTGCCTTATATATATACGAGGGTTGGGGCATAAGTCATGGCAACTATTTTTTTTCTTGTAGATATCTGAACGGATCACAAACGTATATGTGTCGTGTGGAAGTTCTGCAGGCATAGTGTGTATGCAGAACAACAGATGGCTCTGTGATAGCTGATAGTAGCACAGCGAGGGTTGTGAAATTAGTCAGTTTGTGAGTGTCATGTGAGATGGAAGTAACCTGTATTGAACAACGCACTTACATCAAAATAATCGTTCTCCAGGGGAGAAATGCGATGGAATGTCACAGTGAATTACTGGAAGCCCTTGGGAATAATGCCCTACCATACATGGTAGGCGGTTTGCAACACAAGAGGACATTGCTAATGCTGTGTGCCAACAGGTGATCCGATTCACACATGGTGCAGCAAATGCTGAGGCTGATGGTATTCAGCACCTCCCACAACGTTGGTAGCGAGTGATGACAGTAGCAGGGGAAGCCTTTAGGCCCAGGTTTGTCATGTCAACTTTATGTGTACTGTGTTGTCCTTCTTTTGCAACGTGAAGGCTATATTGCCCTGTATACTACCGTAATAAATTAGTGTGTTACGATATTTCAGTGCTATTCATTGTCCACACATGTAGTTAACACCTAATCCTTTCGTCTGTATATGTCACATTTTCCAACTGGACTGGTATCTTCAAGAGAAAAAATAGTTGCCATGACATTTGCTTCAACCCTCGCATATATATGCATGTAATGATTCTCTGTTTCAATTTTCTTGAGAAAGATTCTTTTTAAAATTTGTTATGGTCCTGAACCCTTCAAGACAATGTGTGATACTTAATTCCTTTTATTTACCTAACAAAAAATATAATTTTAACCATAGTTTTTACTCTTAAAAAAATACTGTGTGATCTAACTTTAGGGTGAGATACAATATTGCATCAGCCACCCGATCTGATCAAGCAGTTCGCTAAAATCCAGAAATCTTGAGTGAAGACCATTATCAAACTTCCAAATATAGGAGTATATATCCTTTCAAATGAAGAGCAAGAACACTTTTGCCTATTGTAAGCCTTCCACATGTGTTTTGTTGCTGCTTGTATATAATGCTTGCTCACGTAATTTAACAACAAAGATTGTAAGTAAAGTGATAATTGTGAGCAACTTGTCCAAAAAAACAACCATCTATAAGTAAATTTCAATGAACTGAGTGCATTTTGAAGCAGAATGTTATATACATACACTGCTGGACAATTGCTTAGGACGGATAACACTATCATCCATAGCAACCACAAAATGAAAGGAAGCAAAATGTGGAAAATTAGAATAAGTGCGGGATATTAGTAAGAAGTATGAGTATGCAAATTTTTTTTCCACGTCTGTTCATCACGTGATAGCGTTCATAAGAGCTTTAGAGGTTTTGACGCGTGTGGACAGTTGTTGTTTCAAGTCAAAGTTTTACAGGAAAGATTTAACAGACGAACTTAAAATTTTTGGCATGTCTTCCCGACATCACATACATGATTTTATGCACGAAAAATAACAGATGTTGCCAGGGAGTTCGACATCGCTCATAGCATTGTTTCACAGCTGTGGAAGTCATTTAAAACTACTGGAATGTGTAGTAGACGGCACGGGGGAGGTCGTGTTAGAAGTACGATGCCTGCAGAAGACAGATATATCGTCCTATCAGCAAAAAGGAAGAGGCGCACCACAGCTCAGCAGGTGGCAAATCAGTTTCTTGCTGCCTCAGGAAAGCAGATCTCCCGAAAAACTGTTGCCAGATGTTTGAGGGGAAGAGGACTATACGCACGCAGACCTGTTGTGTGTCCCATTGACCAGACAGCACCGTACTGCCCGTTTGCAATGGTGTCGTGAGCATCACAATTGGACTGAACAGGACTGGGCATGCGTACTATTCTCAGATGAGAGTAGGTTCAGTCTGTCATCGGATTGTAGACGCCAACTGATCTGGCGCGAGAGTGGTACTGCTTATCGTCCACAAAATATCCAGGAAAAGGGACCGATATCCGACATGCAGTATCATGGTGTGGGCCGGCATCATGATCAATGGCCGCACGCGCCTACATGTGGTTGCGAATGGGACTATGACGAGCCAACGATACATTGATGACGTTCTACTTCCTCATGTTCGTCTTTTCCGTGGTGCTGTCGGTGATAAATTTGTTTTTATGGACGACAACGCAACATGTCATCGAACACTCGCTGTTCAGGATTGTCTAGACAGCGAGGGTATTCAACGTCTCGTATGGCCAGCGCGTTCTCAGATCTAAACCCCATTGAAAATGTGTGGGATGCTTTGGGAGGCAAGTTGCTGGTCGAAACTATCCTCCGACAAACAAGAACACCCTCATCCGTGCACTCACAGAGGAATGGGATAAATTGCCTCAACAGCTGCTGGATAATGTTGTGCAAAGTATGGTACGACGTGTGGAATGTTGCATCACACTCCACGGTGGACATATCCCATACTGATACCTTTCTTTAAGGTGCCTGCTGACTTTTAGATGCATTGTTCCATTTCTCCGTACGCAGATCAAATGAACATTTTTTTTTCTTTCAGATGTTTCACAACTTTTGTACTTACCAGAACAATCAATATTCTTTATTCTAATGTCTAAACAGTGTGGCAACTATATTTTATCCTACTAGGCCTCATGTCTCGCTTAATGCTATGCTACATAGCAATTTGTGATCCGTCCTTAGCAATTGTCCAGCAGTGTATATAATACTATTGAGTACATATATGTATGCTGTGTGTGTGTACATATATATACTACAGGACCCGACAGACGTTGTCCTGTACACACATCTTAAATTCAAAAATTCCAAATTTTTATGAATAAGCTTTAACAATCTGGAACATTTTGAGTAAAATTGAATAAAATTTCAAACACTAATTACATCTGAACGTAATAATTTAATTAACACACGATTTATTCCAACAAAATAATGACACGAAGTGACAAAATATTTTCCTGAAATGATTACAGCACCTACTGTCGGGACCAACTTGAATTATAATAAAAGATTTTTGAATATTCGATACTGCGATCGTAGCACAGTCTGTCGGACCCAATGTAAAACATTCCAAGATCAACAATTTATAAATAAAAAATTAATTATATAAACATTTCTAAGCCGAATTATAAATCTAAACCATTCTCGAGTCCACTGGAACGGACACACACACAAAAACTTTCATCAAAATCGGTGCAGCCGTTTAGGAGGAGTTCAGTAGGAGACACACGCACAGAAGAATTACATATATAAAGATTATTTAAAAAGATATTAATTAAAAATGCTAAAAAGCGTTAATTGTCTGCATTTTCTTATCAATAAAGACTGGGTTTGGCCAGTTTGGCTGAAAATCAATTTTCGACCCCAACTTACGTCTTTTTCAATTCCTACTATTAGCTCACGATCTCTATACATATTTTATTTGTTTGTTTATTTATTTATTTATCTTGGTGGAATTTTCATTTGTTAATAAAATACATTTTAAAGCGCTCAATTGAGCTGAAATGTGATGTGCATGATTATTTTGGATGACAATAAAATAATTTAATTATAATTAATAAAAATTAACTGATTAAAACAAATTATTTAAAAAATTACAAATACAGCCACGTTGGCGACTTAGCAACCCTTTTGGCGACTTATGTCAAAATTTGAAAAGGTTTTTTTCTCACATGTTAAAGCATTCAATTGAAACGAAATTTTATATACATGATTGTTTTGGATGACAATACGATACTTTAATGATAATTAATAAAAATTAATTACCACTTAATGTTGTGATTCTGTCATATGTATATACATATTTATATTAATTGCAACTATTTAATAAAAAGTAGCTAAAATAAATTTTTTCTTGGTTGATCTAAGTAGGAATTGATTTTAAATTTTTTTTTATATTACTTGTTTATAACAATAGAGTTGTTACAACAATGCAGGTGAATGTTGAGTTGTATTTTTTGAATGTTTTTAATTAATATCTTTTTTAACTAATTGGGATATCTGATCGAATTGTGAATATAAACCATTCTCGAATTTACTTGAACCCACACAAAAAATTTCATCGAAATCGGTCCAGCCGTTTAGGAGGAGTTTAGTGACAAACACACACACACAGAAGATTTTTATATATAAAGATATATATATATATATATATTATATACAGAGCCAGCATTTTAATCTGAGAATTCCCACTTTTAACAAGTAATGAGAATTTTTAAAAAAGCAATAATGACAAAAATTGGTTTTCTAAATAAACACAATTTGCTTCAAATAATTTTAATTACAGAAATTTATACCTCTTCCTTCTTCAATTCTAATTTTCGAACGCAACTTTGCCTGCTTCAAATGGAACTGTAAAGAATCAACAGAAAGAGGATCAATTTACAGTTCTTTTGCTATAACACAAAAGTATTTATAATGCATTATTATAAAAGTTTTAAACCATTTTATAAGTTTTTTTCATTAATGCATCATTAATTTTAAATTTGCTTACCGAATCTTCTTGTTTTTCCCATTCACTAAACTGGGCAGCTTCTTTTTGACGTTGAATTCTTGTCTTAAAAAAGAAAAGAAAATTCATAAAATAAAAGTGCAGATTAAACAAAAATATTCTTTGAAAAAAAATTTATTTCCTGGCAAACATTTCTAAAAAGCAATTTTTGACTAATTTGGAAATCCACTTCAAATTATTCAAGGATAAGAAAATTTCAAAATCACGAATATTAGAAAAAGAAATCATCTACATTATACAATCTATTTCTATTAATATAACAATATTGATATAAAATTTAATTTTTTTATTCCAAAGTAATTTCAACAAGTATTAAAATAATGTCATCATTACTTATCAAAACTATATATACTTAAGATATTGAATTCAGTAATAATTTGAATGAGAATATATATAAAATATTGCAAACTAATAATTTATAAATTTCAAAGAAAAATTTTAACTGAAATCCACATATTGAGGAATAATTATCAATAATCTTGTTCTAAGATAGCAATTTCTTTAAATATTAGTTTGTTTTAAATTGATGGAAATAATATCAACAATATCCTAGGCACTGGTTCTATTACATGAGAAATTGCAATTCCAGAGACTATAAAATTATTTAGATTTAAATTAGATAGAAATTTACCATTTTCAAAATAAGGAATGTAAGTGACCATGTTCTTGAAAAGGAAATATTGTGAGAATTATAAAACTTGTTCAGACAATACTTTTTTAAATATAGTTACATAATGCAAGCTTCACATATAATATGATTTCTTACCAATTCTTCTTCCCTCATCTCCCGTTCTTTTTCACGCTGCATTCTCCTCAATTTTACTTTCTCAAGTTCATTCTGTGTAAAAAAATATATAGATATATTATTCTAATAAAGTATCAAGTCATAAAATTTATCAATAAAAAGTTATTTCTTAATATAAAATATAAAAAACTGCTTTTCTTTTCAAAATAAAAGTATCTGTTACATACTTTATTTTGTTCTAATTTTTGTTTATTTCTCCTCTCCATTTCATCTTTCGATAACTTATGCAATCCTTCCTTTTCCAACTTCTTTTTCCACACAAAACCATTCAAAAGATTTGTATCACCAAAAGGATTGTCTGTATTTGTATAACCCTAGAAAAGACATTTTGTTTAACAGATTAAAATTCACAAAAATGAATTAATGAATATAAAAAAAAATTCAAAATTTTTACTTTATTCCAAAATTTAGACACTATAACAAAAAGAAAAACGCTAAAAGAACTATTTTTAATAATATTTTACAATTTTAAAAGATTACAAAAGAATAAAACTTTATATCATATTTCCAAGAATTCTGAAATAGTGATAATATATAGCTTTCTAATTGTTCAATTGTAAATCTTTTCACTGATCTAAAGGAAATGGAAAATACTTTCTTTCCAATGTCAAGTCTTTTAGAATACAAACTTGAGAGCACCAAGTCTCCCATTTTTTCTTTAATTCAGTGGGTAAATTCCTCATCCCATCCGAGATCGTATTCTCAAAAATTTCTTACATTAAGCATTTTATTATTAACACAAATGGGGAAATAAAACCCATCAGATCAAAATTTTTTTGCTACTGCTTTTAGAACACAGTGTTTCGAATTCTTAAAATTTTTATTAACCCAAGCAATTATTGTGCATCTAATTTAAATGTATAATTATTTAAATTCCAAATAATTCCTAAAACCTTCGAAGGATGCTCACCCGATTCACCTACATCACCTATACCGTTTGCATTAGATAATTTTCTTAATTCTTCCGAATTAGTTTTAAATTTTCCTAAATTCATATTCACATCTTTAAGAATTTGTATCACATTTTTAGAGAGATCGAAAGCCTTACTAATGGATTTGGATGAACCTGCAAACAGGTCGCCAACATATAAGGAAGTATTCAGCATTTCAAAAGTTTCTCTATGCTCTTCCTTACATTTTCGAAAATGGTATTTAATTCGCACAGCAAGTACAAAAGGACTAAAGGTCACCCCAAACGGTATATGATTCATTCTCATTATTTTGTAAGATTTGGCATCTCCATCATTCAGAAAACAAAAAAATTTTAAATAGTCGAAATCTTCCTCTGTTATTCCAATCGTTAAAAATGCTCCTTGAATATCACTACAAAATGCATGTTCACAATCAGGAAATTGCAATATTACATCTATTATTTCAGGAGAGATTCCAAGCTGGATCCACATAAAGACACTCATTCAAAGATTTACAGTCTCTACCTTTCAAAGATGCATCAAAAACCATGTGGACTTATGTCGTTTCTCTATCAGTTCGCACAAATGCAGAATGAGGCATATAATAAGAATTGGTTTCGAATTGTGATGAGCATTTCTCGACAATATTTTCTTTAATTTGATCTTTAACAATATTTATGTATTTATTATAAAGACAATTATTCTTTCATTTTTAGATTTAAATTATCAAATCTGAGCTTTGCTATTGCCCAATTATTGTTCAAATTGCTTGATTTATCGTCCGAATATAATTTTGTCTCGAACATTCCACCATTAAAATTTATATTCTCAAAACTCGAAATAAAGTCGTTGTCGCTATCTAACATACCCTTTTCTGTATCACTAATTCCCAATCGATTCTACGTTCCAAAATTGGTTCAAATTTTCATTTAATTGAGAACAACATTCCATTTTAAACACTGAAACCTTTTGTTTATAATTTACATCCATGGGGATATTCTACCCTGGATTATTGTCCCGAAAATGGTATCTATTGCAAATAAAGCTTTAGTTAATTTTTCCTTTTTACCTGAATGACCAAGGGGTTCATTCTAAATCTGCTAACAATTTCAAATACAAATGAAATTATTAAATACACATTTCAAGTAATTAAACTCACATACAAATTCAAACACATACTTAAATTCAAAGCAAATACATAATTCAAAGCAAATACATAATTCAAAGTATATATTAAATTCAAAGTAAATACTTAAGTCAAAGCAAATACATAACAAAGAAATCATTCATTAATTTTAAGGTTATATAATAATTGTACATGTCATTTAATAATTGAATTTTGAGTTTTTATTTTACAAGAATGCATTTTCCCATCCTTGCCAGGAAATACATCAACAACTTTTTACCTGGCTTCCAAAAATGTCTATGAAATTTTTCATCATTAATTACTACATCATCAATTTTAAACTCTTTAATTTCACCTGTAGGTTTAACACAATGAGCAGATTTTAACATGAAAATATATTCTCTTGACCATTTTGTCCAAAATATATTTGGTAATCTTTCACGATAATTAAACCTTTTAATTAGAATTTTCCTGTTGGATAAGTTAGAATCAAAATTAAGCCTGGCAGGTGATAAACTATTCACTCTACATCCTAAAGTCATATGAGAAGGAGTAAGAGGTTCAGGTTCATTAAAATCAGAAAAAATGTTTGTAAGAGGGCAAGAGTTGAGCACCCCTTCAATTTCAATTAAAAGCGTCTCCAACTAAACATGAAATAAAGTTGTTTTTCCCACAGTCTTTCGAAAAGCAAGCTTTACTGTTCAAATGAGTTTTTCGTAAAAGCCACCCCACCAAACAGCTCTCTCAATGATAAACTGCCAGCAGATTTTATGGGTGGCGTAGAACACTTTCCCTGCAGGATCACTGATAACTTTCCACAAGTTTTTCAGTTCAAGTTCGGATCTTTTAAAAGTTTTTGCATTGTCAGTCAAGATTTTTTAACACAGTCCACGACGACTAATAAAACGTTGAAGAGCCAAGAGAAATGTTTCAGCTGTAAGATTGTTCACGAACTCTAAGTGAAGAGCTCTCGTAACAGCACATGTAAATAAAACAATGTAGTGTTTATTCTCGTCTTTTGTGTAGAGAGGGCCTCAAAAATCTATTCTCACAACATAAAATGGAGCTGATTGCTCAACATGAACAGCTGGTAACAGTGCGGTAACTTGAACACCTGAAGTCGAGCTGAATCTTTTACACAGCACAGAATTTTTTAAAATGTTTTTCACAGTTTTTCTGGCTTTAATGAGGCAGAATCACTCTCTAATTTCTAGTAGAGTTTCCCTAATTCCACCATGAAAAACTTTTTTGTAAGAGTCTAGTACTATTAAATTTACAAAATAATGCTTGGCCGGTAAAATGACAGGGTGTTTTTGTAAATAAGAGAATTTAGATTTTTGAAGTTTTCCACTGACACGTATTAGTTCATCTGCATCAAGGAAAGGATTAAACTCTAAAATTGCTAAACATAAACAATTAACTTCTCCAGTGAAAGCATCTCTGTGTACTAATGTAATCCAAAAATTTTTGGCACCAACGATTTCTTCCACTGTTAATTCGTTGCATCGTTTATTTAATCTATTGTGAATGTTATGCACAAAAAGTTAAAACCTCTAATTGCTAATTCAACTTCCTCAGTTAAGTAAGACTTTAAATAATTCAATTTTTCAACGTCACTTAAATTTGAGTTATTGTGAATTGCTGCTTCATATTGGGAAAAGAAATCGCTAAATTTTAAAATATTTCCATCAAATTGTGGGATTTGCAATTGAAGGAGTTTTAAACTTGTAAATTGTTGTTCACTTCTAGAACTTGCATTAGGTGTGTTTCTCGACTCAGTTTCCCTTTTGTTTAATATTTTATTGGTGCACACTTTGCAAGTTATTATTATATCGCAATACTCCTGTTGTTTTTCTTTTTCCTTTTCTAGGTCGTCCCTATTGGTAAGAATCGTAATATTTTTGTCACAATTCACAAGTTGTTTTCTTTATCAATTAATTTTGCTAAAAGTTCTTCTATTAAATCGCTTAATGCATTTTTCTTCTCTATTTCAATTTTTACTGCATTCATTTATTCTGTTGCCACCCTTCTGACATGTGTTCGAATTCTTTTAAGAGCTTCTATATCCATTTCATTTAAAATTAAATTTTCAAATTAAAAAAAATACTGTATATAGTTTGCAAGATTTCAAATACATACTATACAGTTCGCAATTTATCTAAAGGCTGGCCCCGAGGTTCAGGCACCAAAAATAATGTTCAAATTCGTAAATAATTCGATATCAGATTTCAAATGTTCTTTTTCAATTACTAATAATGGATAAATAAAAGCTCTTACCAGTCAGATTCACGAGGAGAGGCAACAGAAACGAAACAAGTCGGTTGAAAGGACACACATGCTTATTTACATGACAGACAAGACAGAGACAAAAAAACCGACATTCGTAAACAAGCGATTGCAGCACTGCTGCACTTGATGTTTCAACACTCTTCGAACTTAAGGTTTCACCACTAATAGTGAAACCTGAAAAATTAAATTTACAATTATTATGAAATTGATAAGCCATCTTTATGATAATTTTATAAAAAATTGCTTGAAAATTATAAATTTTTGGAAAAATAAATAAATTTTTCATAAAATAAATTGTTGCTACTCAGAAAAGTTATCATTTGTTTATTAGCATTGCTTTTCCCAGCTTAACTACAGTTATCTGTGACAACCCTCATTACTTCAGACACTGATCAAACAACAAGAAAGACCTCTGAGCAGTCAATCCACAAAATGCGATCACTTTGAGCATTGAAAGAATTAATGTGTATCATCCTCTCTACATGGTGGTTTTAGATGAAAGATATAAGAAAATGTTATTTTCAGCGAAAAACAATTGATGAATTTGTTATGCATTTATACAGTTTTGTTTTTAAATTCAATTTCTTTGATTTCCAAACATTTTAGAAGAAAAGATGTAACACATTTGTAAAAGAAATGTTTGGTACATTTTGCCATTGAGTAATTCTAAACTAGGTATTGGCCAAGTGATTGAATCTCTTAGCCAATGTCAGAGCTTCAGAGCACACTTCTGTAATTCTACTAGTGGCATACATGTATGGTTAATACAGGGTGACACAAAAAAATGGGCACTTTTTAAAAATCAAGAGTGATAGAAGAAAACCATTTTATTTATAGTAATTGAAACCTTAAAATGTGCCATTTAAGAACCATTAATGGAATTAATTGTCTTTGAAAATTATGTCCTTTAGATACTGTCTTCCTGTACAAATGCTTTCTTGAAATCTGCGGTTGAGATTCCTCACTGACCACTGCAACATATCTATGGAGTACAAGCACTTCTTGATTATCTTGTTGGTTTCTTCTTTTGGGCAGTTCAGCCTCTTCAAAAGTTATTAATCTAACTTTTACTGCAGATTTTTTTGGGATGGCATCATGACATGCTAAGCTGTAAAAATGTCAAAACTCCCCAGTGCAGTTTCCAAACTATCACTGTTTTTATAAAACATTTTGGCTATTTTATAAAACATTTTTCCACTGATATGGCTAATGAATGCCGTTTCACTGACCCATGGTTACTAAAATGGCAAAGTATTTACTTGCTCAAGGTCACTGTCCCACAGTGCTGCCACCATGCATCTTAAAAATTCTTATTATTCTGTGTCACCCTGTACTAGCCCCACTTAAATATTTGATATATACCATAGGATACTACTTTAATTTTCACTGCATATAGGTTTAAAGTTGATTTTGTTGCGTAAATAAATTTTAATTATTAAAAAAAGAATGCATAATCCATTTAATCTCGTTTCATTATATCATAAATTGATCCAACAAGATGAAAAAGAAATATTTTTCTGATAAGCAAAATATGCTTCTTTTAATTCTTTTCAAACCAATTAAATCGTATGACTGTCTTAAAAATTCTTAAATGGTAAAAACTACATCAAAAGATTAAAGAGAATTATTAATTAATTATTACTTTGTATCTCAATTGTTAAGGCATTGATCTCAATTTAAATCTTAATATATTTGACTGTACAAAATACACTGTTTATCATAAATTGTTACATAAACAGAAATAATTAACTTGAGAAAGTAAAAAAATTTCTCCTATTGGTTTTTAGATTTTTAATTGCAATGATTATTACAAAATCCTACAGTAATAGTACGTAAACTTTTCGATAATCAAATTACATTGTAAAAAAACAGGTTTATCTAAAAACAATCATTTTTCAGTCACACACAAAAAAAATTTTTAAAAATACTTTCTAATATTTACAATAAAAAAGGGTACTTTTTATGTTTCATCGGTGCAAATTTCACCAAGATGGCATTATTGATGACAATGCACAATATACACATAAAAAATAGTTTTTATTGATTTTTCATTCGTTTTTGATATACTACGAAAAAGACATTACTGATAAGAAAAAGACACAATTTGTTTTGCATATGTAGCGGTAAAAAATTAAGCAAGAATATTCCGTTTGTGGTAGGTTGTATAATTTTTGGCAACTTTGTCACTTGTGCTGTGAAAGGGGAAAATGCCTAAAAAAGTTTAATTATTCACTATAAATTTTTCTTATATGAAAAGAATTAAAGAAAAATATTAATTATGAAATATAATTTTACAAAAGTAAGATATTCTATTTTATAAGAAACATAGGTACTTGCATACTATCACAACCTATTGGTGACATTATATGAAACAAAGTACATGACTGCCAATTCAGCACGTACAACACACACGGAATCGCAGTTGCCAACTTGGCAAGTTATCTTGAACTTTGGTGATTGTTGTGATAATACATAAGCATCAAAATATATTAATACAATACCAATAGACACTATTTTTCATACTAACCATATACTCGTCATCCCAGCCCATTTCTTCTTTTAACTTTCGTTCCTTTTGTTCCTAAAAATAAATTATATTTAAAACACTGTATCGTAATTTTAATATCACATATATAAATGCACACACACACATACAAATAAAATACTTAATATGAATTGTGTAAACTACAGTAAAATTGAAAGAAGCATATAAAAGAGTGCACATAGTCTCATAACACTTTGGTAAAATAATGTTCTTCTATTTCCCTAGAACAGGTAAAATAACAAATATATGATGAATTTTTTCAAATAAAATTTTTTAATTTTGTTCTACGAATTAACTTAAATAAACATTTAAATGTATATAATCAATAAAAATAAATACAAGTTATTATTACAAAATAAATTTTGAGATACATTCAAGAAAAGGTATCTATGTAAATAATTGTACTCCAATTATATGTTGACAAAGTGGGGAACAAATGAGTGAAATTATAACAATGATGGGTTAAAATATTTTTAAAATTCCATTTAAAATTATTTAAATTATGGCACCTTAATGAACAACTCGTTTGATATCTTTTAGTTAAATAGAAGTGGAATTAAAAAATACATACATAAAGAAAAATACGGAACATAAATACAAGAAATAAAAGATAATGATTGACTGGAACATTTCACTTACTTTTTTTTATAAAACGCCTCAAACGTTTCTCTTCAGGTGTTTCGAGGGATTTTAAAAGACTCTTTTCGGGCCTAAAATTAAACAAATCACAATTATTACAAAGAAATTATTGTTTTACTTAAAAAAATTATTATTATCCATGCAGCATACTTTTTATCATGATGGCTGTGCTTTTTACTTTTATGAGACATTTTGGCACCTTCACTGTCTCTGAAAAAATTTTAATAACCTCCTGGTAAAAACAACAACAAACAAGTCTTATTTGGTAGATTTTTCTTTTAAAAAAATTTAGCATATACAATTGTATTGATACGCGCTTATGCAATGTAAATAACTCTTCGTTTCATTTCACTTCAAAATGGCTTCTCAAAGAAAAATATTCAAACTTGTTGATTTCACCTCAACTAAAAAATTTATAAGCATACATATATGAAACATAGACTTTTCTCATCCCCTTGTTACTTCCTACTTTGTTTGTTTTGTCTGTTTTTGTTAATACCTCTTTGTGATGTAGTGGGCTTTTGTAACCCTGGCCATTGGACATAAAAAAAACATATATGAAACAGATATATTCTGAAAATTAAGATTATAAAATCTATCATGCAAATAAACTTTTAATGAAAATACGAATCATTTGGATCTTCATAAAGTTCGTTCTTAAGGTAGATTATCTTGAATTTAAAAATAGATCATAGAGCCCCCATGGCCGGCGCGGTCGCAGAAAGGTAGCGTGCTAGCTTAATAAGCTCAAAGTTGTAGAGTCGATTCCAGGTGGAGTCGCTAGATTTTCTGGGTGTGAAAATCGTTGGCACGCATGTCTTGTAATTATAT
This sequence comes from Trichonephila clavipes, assembly GCA_019973935.1. NCBI lineage: Eukaryota > Metazoa > Arthropoda > Arachnida > Araneae > Nephilidae > Trichonephila > Trichonephila clavipes. Next base: position 157,594 of record BMAU01000426.1, read on the forward strand.
ACATTGCCAGTTTATCCATTGGGCGCTTGGGGCTGGCACCTATGGGCCCAGGGCCCATATGAGCCCAGAAGGACCTAGGTAAGCTGGACCTAACCAGATTTTCTTGTTAAAAATTTAGATCCTGTACTGCCAAGGGAGCCTGTAGATCTTCTGCACTCAGAGCCCGAAATGAGCTTAAATTGGCACTGATTATGTGGCATGTTAAGGATTCCTCGAATGTCAATTTGGCTCTTGAGCTCTCGGCAAAATTAAATCACGGCAATAATTAGCCTCCAACGAGAGAGCTTGAATTAAAATTAATTCAAACATTGAAATTTGGCAACAAAAGACGCCAATAGATGGTACCACCATGAAACAGCTCTCACATTTGGGAACGTGTCTGCAAAGGCTTTGTGGCCTATATGCAACCCATTAGGGCGAAAAACGACCTCATTTAAAAATCTATCTGAAAGATGTGTGATAATTTTATTTATCTCATGTGACTTTCTGATAAGATAAATATATTGAGAACTTTATGCACTTGTACTACATTTGTAGATTTGGGTCACCGCAGCTCTAGATGGGTAGTTTGCGTTAACAGAATGGGCTATTTTTATCTGAATCTTTGAAAACTTTAATAATTATGAAAATTTTATTTTAAGAAAAAATAAACCAGTTGTAGCACTTATAATTTGTGAAGTAAACTGATACTTAAGTTAAAGTGTTTGTTGTATTCAATAATTAAATATCCATGGACAGTTGTAATTTCAATAGTATAAACATGATCTTTAACAAAATAGTGTCAGACATCTCTATTTTTTGCTCTATGAGAAATGGATTTGACCATACCTTTCAAAAAATAATAAGGCATATTATTTGTCAATTGATTATAACCGAAATTATAGCTTCATCTACTGGTCTCTGGTTGCCCAAGTTGAAAATGGAAATAACATCTGCAGTCAAAAACAATCTGTTTGGGCCATTTGTGGTTTTAATTCTATTTTAATACACATCTTGAAACCGATTTGTTTATATAAACTTTAACGAGATTTCGTGGATCTAATAACCGTTTTTATGCACAAAACTAGTGACCGATAAGTCCGCATCTCTGGCAACCGTACAAACTATATAATAGAGTTAATTAAACCATTCTACTTATTGAGTACTAGTTATACGTATGAGTCCAGAAAACTGATAAAAATGAATTGAATACGCAAGGATTATGGTTTCTTTTTTTAATCATTTGGAAGCTAGGGTGCAGAAGGAACTCATTGAATGTTGCATGAGAGATGGTTTGATCAGTGGAAAGTATGAAAATGCTCGAAATGTAAAAAATTAAATGAGATTGAAAAAAAAAAAAAAAATTAATTGATAGATTTGATTGGATGTGTGTTCGCAAAGAGGTGATAAATTCAAAGCATAAGAAGTGGTAAGTAGTTTAGTAAGAGTGAGTGTGTGTGAAAATTTGTTGTGCTTATTAGATACTGTTTGGAAGATCACAATAATATTTTCGTTGTTGTAGGTTCTTTATTACAACTGAGATTTCATAGTTACCAGGCACAAATAAAGTCAGTCCATCTTTAGTAGCTAATTACTTTTATTGTTCTCTATACAACCCCACAACACACACACAATTAATACAACATTTAAAACTAATACTTGACTTTTGTTTCACACCATTTTTGTTTTCTATACTAAAGATCGAATCCGTCCATTCACGCCTCCTCTATTTTGTAAAGTCCACTTTCTTTTGATTCCGATGTCTATGTAGTTTTTTAAGTCAGGCGAATCTTACAATCACTAAATGAGTTTTTTACTACAAATTAGCTGTATGGCCCGGCGTTGCACGGGCTTTCTGTACTTATATAAACAAAAGCTTCAGTAAAATATATTTTTTCGAAATTTCTTTGTGTTACACAGGCTATTGCAGTTTTAAGAAATAGTATATATTTTTCAGAATTAAAATATGCTAACACTCATATGTGCATTCATAAAATTAACGTAAAACATGACAAATAAAATTGATAAAAGTATCTATTTTATTTTTTTAACATTTTAAACTATCCTTTTTTTTAAAAAAATAATTAAAAATTATCAGTTTTATTATATTTTTAAAAAGTAATATATGGCTAATTATGTTTTGTTTATTATTTTCATATGTGCGTAAAATGAATTTCATATTCAAGAAATATTTTTATAAGTGGTATGTAAAAGAAAAAATATTTTGAAATTAAAATTACTTTTGTAACTTTAAAGAATTCTTGAAGTATCATAAAAGGCATAGAAAATAAGGATGGTAAGTAATAATGAATCATAATATATGTGAACATTGCTTTTATTTATTTTTTAACTTGTAGTGGATAACAGTGGGTATTATACAAATTTTTCAAATATAAATTCATTTATTAAATTTAAAAATGGCAACAAAAAAACCAGCAGTCCAACAGCATATACAGAAATGAAAATCGTTCATTGTGTCCCTGTAGCGCAATAAAAATTAAGCTTTTTTTGCAAACATAATATATTTTAAAGAGGGTAGAGCAGTGCTTCTCAAACTTTCAATACTGGCGCCCCCCTTATCAATCACAATTTTTATCGCGCCCCCCCTATACATACATTAATAATGTACTGAATTCAATAATAATGCACTTTTTTTTACGCTAAAGCAATAATCTTAATTATATACCGTACAAATTCATGACATAAGTATTAAATTTTGTACATGTTGCTTTTAAGCAAAAAAATATTAAGTAATAGGATAATTATTATGTTATTTTTCCTTTCTCTAATTTTTAAATTGGAATATATTGCAAAATGCGGTGGCTGCTTAGAAGACAAAATATAGATATCAGCTTTTTTTAGAAAGAACTCAGTGGGTCAATTTCTAATCATAATCATTACTTTGAAAAATTTGCTCTGTAAGACAAGCCCATGGAAGTCGCTAATACTTATTAAACTTGTTCTTAATTTAGCATTAATTAATTAATTATAAAATACTCTGTGCAGCACTGATACATTAAAAGTATACCGGCTGAAGTACCCGCTATTTGCACGAGTTCATTTATAAGAAAATAAAACATTATTGATATAATCGCTGAATTTTAAGGAGAGTAAAGCCAAGTGCGCAACAATGTTTACAAAAATGATTTTTTTAAATCATTGCTCAAATTATAATTAGTTTTAAGCGAACTGTAATTTTAAGCCTCACAGAATTAGCATTTAGAATTGATGTTGAATAATGAACAATAATATAAAATTACGATGAGAAATAATTGTATTATTTTTAATATTTAAAGTGAAAAGACTTCAACATGTTTTAAACCTGGAGCAGGCACGCACTCGATACTAATGGTCGAGTGAGGTTATTGAGCCACCCCAATCTTTTTTTTTATAATTATTTTTATAGTACACAATAAAAATCGTAATTCCAGTGAATAATTTAATTAAGAGAAAATATACTCACCTACCTTCAAGAACACAGAAAATATTTCGGAAAAAAAGTTATCACACCGGGAACTCAGTCAAAACAAGTACCTTAAGATTGCAAAAAAACGTTTGTCACTCCCAAAAAAGAGGGAGATATATATGTGGCAAATATATTTTAGTTCACACATTAAGACTGTCAAACAGGAGGATAGTGTCAGAGCCATTGGTAACAATTAAACAGTTTTGCCAGAATTACCGATTTCGTGCACTCTGTGCTCGGCGTGACAGCTCCGGAATAAAAGTGTATTTATTACAATATGGATGCTCAAAAAAAAATATGTAAAACGTTTTTCATTATGCTTTTTTATATGTTTGGGAATAACTCAGAAATAAATCTTGGCCAAGGAATCCATCAAAGAGCTCTCTGTGCTTTTCCAAAAATCATAAAAATAATTTACAAGGAAAAAATCGCAGCAGAAATAGTTTATTTGCAACTTCCCTAAATGAAAAACAAATACATAAGAGCAGGGACGTAACTAACCGTACAAGTAAGTTCGAAGGTCAAACCGCAGCAACTACATTCTGCTGCCTACAGCTGATGACAATAATATAACAGTGATAAATGTTTTATCTTCCTAAAATTTTTTTTCGATTATGGGTCTGGGTTTTGTTTTTTCTCATTTTAGTTTGAAAAGAAACCGCAATAGAAGTAGAAGCTTTAATTTTTTATGACTTAATATCGCAGATATATAAATTATATAAGTGTAAATGTGTATTTTTTATTATGTCAGAAAGTATTTTGTTTTACTTCATTCCAGTAAATAAATTTTTTTTAATCATTTATTTTCGATATGCTCGCGCCCCCTTGTACGTTTATCGCGCCCCCCAGGGGGGCGCGCCCCACAGTTTGAGAATCACTGGGGTAGAGCCATTGCAGAGCAGTGTATACAAAAGTAAAAAATAATTTTTTAATGAGTGTTCTAATTGCAATTTCGCTTCACAGAAAAGAATGATTTCATAAAAACGTATATTTGAATACAAGAGAGAAAATTAACTTGCTAAAAAGGTAAATAGAAATGAAAGGATGAAAATATAAATAAAAATTATAACAGAAAAGTAAAAAAAGTAGCATGTTTTTGCTATGGGAACTAAGAGTGAAATAATCTGAAATAGATAAACTAAAAGAAAAAAAAATATGTCATAAACTATTTCCTTAAAATATTAACATAAATAACATACATTAGGAAGCCTTCAACTGAAAAAAATAAAATTAGTACAAACTAAAATTGTAAAAAATAGATAAAAAATAAGCCTACATTGTAATAAAGCATTAAATTAAATTTTCTGTAGCATTAAATTAATATCACAAAAGGAATGGAAGTAATACTATCTAACATCTATATTACATTTAATATAAAATTCAGATGTAATACAATAAGGAAAAAATTAAATTAGTAAGAACTAAAATGAACTACCTAAAACAGACCTACGTTGAAAAAAACCATAATGAACCTAATGAAAGAAATAATAAACCCTGTTGATAAAAAATTAATTTTTTAAACAATACTTTTTTGCAAAATTTTGTTAAAAAATATTTGTTATTCTGTTGCAAAGAACAAACAAATGAGGAAATACAATGATAATTATAGTGATAATTGAAATATATATATGTGGGAGTCCGACTAAAATCTTCGAATAAAAATCAGACTTCAGAAGTCGGGATTTTAAATTGGCGAGGTAGTTGTCTAGGGGTAAGTATTAAAGGTTCAGTGATGAATTAATGGAATTAAAGTCATTTAAACGCAGATACTTTATTTAAGTAAAAAAGAACTTATTTCAAGTTAAAGGGGGAAATTTACAAGGGGAATATTTACAAAGGGAAAGAGATATGCAGAAATTAGATTAATTGAAAGTTGAGTTATACCTTTAGAAGACGGGGAAATTAGTTACATTTCTCATGATTGGACTGAAACCGCGCCGGGCGCGAAATGCGCAAAAAACGTGACGTGTTGAACCGGCGGGGTTAGTAAGCCTCTGCCAAAAATCATCCGAGCCGGCGCTCCGAAAGCCCACCAGACGGCGCTGCTTCGGAATGCAGTAATAAACAAAATTGACATTAATAGTCCTCTGAAAAGGATATGACTCATCCTTTTACAAAATGGTTCAAACGGAAAATCCTACAAAATCACCCTCTCCTGACAGAGCTGGTTTCTCAGCTCTTACAGAATGTTGAGAGCTCAAGTACTTTAAATACAAACTATTTTTAGTTTCAACTATAAATTGGATGATTATTAGAATGTGGATGCAATAAAGACAAATAATACGGTTCTTAAAGATAATAAAATAAAATATTACAGATGAAAAAATGTATAGCTAATATTCCCAATTCCGGACCTAAATTAAAGCATATAAAAACAAAATATTCTATGTTGTGATCTACAATTAACTAAACCATAAAAAAAATCATTCGCATCAATAGAAAGATAAAGAATAATATGGAAATATAATAAATGTTTCCAGTGAATATAAAATGATTAATGGAAACGAGTGTTACCATAGAACATATATTAATTTCTCAACAGGGATATGAGAAAAATTAAAAATAATAACTAATATAAAAAAAATTCAATTAAGCATAAAAATGTTTCATCAAATCAGCTGAGGTGGTGGTTGAGTTCGGTCCTTCGTGCTGACCAACCTTTTCCACTTCATACCTATCCTTGGAATTAACTTTTGTTACTTTGTAAGGGCCTAAGAACTTTGGTCTTAGTTTCAGTCCAGCTCCAAATTGGGTTCTTTGGATGGCTACTAAATCACCTTCTCTGTATAACGAAGTTTTCTTTCTTCTTCTGTTATACGTCTTTCTATTTTCAGACAGCAGGGTTTTGATGTTCTTTTTTGCATCGTGTCTTAAAAATTCGCGTTGTTCTAGTAATTCTTTCGCCATTTCTTCTAGAAGTAAGTCTCTGATTAGGATGTCTTCCTTGTTACGCATTTTGATTCCCACTATTATTCCGAATGGTGTCCATTTTGTACTGCGACTTATAGTACTATTTAGTATTCTCTGTAATCTGTCGACGTATTTGTACCATTTCGTTGAGTCGTCTAATGATAGTTTGGTGAGAACTGGAATCAAAGTTCGATGAATTCGTTCAACTTGTCCGTTTCCTTGAGGAACACCTGTCGCTATTTGTAGATGTTGAATGTTTTCTTCATCACAGTAGTCGTTGAATAATTTTGAAGTGAACGCTGAACCTCTATCAGAGATAATTCTGATGGGATTACCAAAGGTTTTCTGCTGTTGTTTTAGCTTTTCCAGGGCACTTTCGGCAGATACAGTTTTGACGGGATATAGCCAAGTAAATTTGGTAAATGCGTCTACTACGGTGAAAATGTGTTGATAACTTTTATTTGTGGAGGGTAAAGGACCAATGAAGTCAACATGATACGTACTTAGCGGAATGTTTTCCTTAGAAATAGGATTCAAAACCCCTTCCTTTTTGCCAGTTTTCTTCTTAGCTAAGATACATGGAACGCAATTAACTATTACTTTTTTAATGACGTTGGTTAAATTTGGGATAAAAAATTCCTGTTTCACAATTTCTTATGTTTTTCCTGCTGAGAAATGACCATTTTCGTGAAATAATTTAATTAGTTCAGCTTCCATTGCTTTAGGGGTTACAATTAATTCTCGACCATTTAAGTATTTGTAGAGTATACCGTTTTGCTCAAAAAATTCTTCGGATTCTTGCTTCTCTAGAAGTGATTTCAATGTCTTGATGTCGTCATCTTTTCCTCTTGAGCTTTTTTAAGCTTTGAAGTTAATGTATTGTTGCATACTATCATTACGGGATATCGGCTAAGAGCATTAACATGCTTCATACGACTTCCAGCTCTGTGCTCTATTTTATAATCGAATTCCTCTAATTGAAGCGCCCATGCGACTATGTGAGTAATTAGATCCTTTTTTTGCATAGTCTTCTGAAATGCTGAACAGTCAGTTACTATTTTAAAGTGTTGTCCTAAAAGATAAACACGAAACATCTTTAATGCGTTGATAATTGCTAGTACCTCTAGTTCGTAGCTGTCATACTTTTCTTCTGCTGTATTTGTCTTCTTCGACATGTAGTAAACAGGGTGTAACTTCCCATCTTCGGCTTCTTGTAACAAAATTGCGTCGTACCCTTGTTTACAAGCATCTGTATGCAGTTCTGTTTTTCTTCCATACTTGTAAATGTGCAAGATTGGGCCTTCAGACATGATTTTCTTCAATTTTTCAAATGCTTCTTTTGTTGAGCCCCCCAAAAAACAAAGAGATTTTCTTTTCTTGTTAAATCGCTAAGTGGTTTAGCTATCTTTGAATAATCTTTGATGTACTTGCGGAAATACCTAGTTAAGCCAAGAAAGCTTTGTACTTGTTTTATTGTTGTTGGTTCTGGAAATTTTCGGACAGCCAGTGTCTTTGTGGTAGATGGTTTAATAGTTCCGCTTTCTACAACGTGACCTAGAAATCCAATTTTCTTTTTTAAGAATTGGCACTTCTTGAACTTAATTTCAAATCCGCATTTCTTTGTGACTTCGAAAATAATTTTTAAGTTTTTCTAGACCTTCCTTTTCGTTTTTCGCTGGAATGACGAGATCATCTAAATAACTGATTACAATTCCTTTCAGAGTAAAATCTCTTAAATATACTTGATACGTAGCGTTGGAAAACTCCTGGACTTGTGCTTAGTCCAAAAGGAACTTAGTTGAATTCAAATTGTCCGTCTGGGACGATAAAGGATGTATACTTTCTACAATCTTCGTCTACATCGACGTGAAAGAAACCATTGCGCAAATCTAATGTAGAAAATACCTTTGCTTCTTGCAAAGTGTCCAAAACATCTTCGATGAGAGGTAACGGAAATTTATCTTTCACAAGCTTCTGATTCAATTTTCTGGTAGTCAATGCACATTCTTGAAGATCCATCTTTCCTTTTTACTATTATGATTGGACTTGCATATTCCGAAGAAGTCGGACGTATAATGCCTTCGTTGAACCATTCTTCTATCTGTTTGTTTACTTTCGGCTTTCTGTGAAAGCTAGTCGACGAGGGGGTTAACCGACTAGTTCTTCGTGTAATAAAATAATTCTCATTGGGACGTCGGTAGATGCTGTTTTTTCTGGCATGTAGTCTTGAATTAACTTTTCAAGTTCCTTCTTGATTTGACGATTTTCAACATGACACAGGTCTAGTTCTTCTTGAAGATTTTCAGCAGATATTTGCATAAGTTGTGCATGATTTTCATATTTGTTGAATTTAACTCCTTTTTTAGTGAAACATATCGATGTTTGTTCCAAAAGATCTGAACCAATAACTGCATCGAATTTTAATTTATCAGCAGGTAAAACATGCCAAGTTAACGAGTAATTTTCACTATCTATTTCGAACTCATGTTCAAAGGAACCGATAGTTGTCACTTGTGCTTCACCAATACCTGTGAGAAGCATCTTGTTCTTCGATAATTTTGTTGGGTCCATTATTCTTCTGCTCGTGTTTTCTCGTAGCAAACTTACGGTATTACCACTGTCTATGAGCGCCGTGATTTTAACCTTTCCAAAAAAAATTTCTTTAGTACATAAACCTTCCTTAACGATGAGTGTGCAAGTTTCTTTTGGATGCTCTTTGAATTTCTGTAATTTTGAATAGTTCGTATGAGCATGCTTGGAAGCATTGTGATTTGAGTGTTTCTCGTAATTTTTGTTGTAATACCCTTTCTGCGCGCTGTCTTGATATCTTTGAACAGATTCGTACTTGGTAACAGGGGCTTCGTAATGTTTGTTGTAATTTGTTGACGCTGGAAACTTCTCATCTTTCCTGTTATACTCGAATTTTCCCGGTGCTTCATATCTGCAATTCTTCTCTGTGGATTTGATATCTTGTTTCTTCACAAATGGACTGCTAGATTTTTCTTTCAGAGTCCTCTTAAAGTCTTCGAATTCTCTTCTAGTTTTTCTGCTAATTGAACAGGGGAATTCATATTTGCCCATTCATCAAGATAATATTCCTTAAATTCAAAAGGCGTTTTTCGTTTTAGTTGATCTCTTATGATTAGATCTGATAATTTGTCGAAAGTATCTATCTTCAATCCATCTATCCATCCGTTGAGAAGTAAGTGTTTAACTCATGGTAAAAATCAATCCATGTTCTTTCAGGTGTTTTTTGGTGAGTGACAAATAGTTGTCGAAACTTTTCTGGAGTTAGTTTAAAGTGTTTCAGCAGTAACTCTTAAACGTGTTCGTAAGAGTTGGCTTTATCGTCAGGCTCTTTCGCTATGGTGTGAGATACTTCACATTGACGTTCAAATAATTTTAGATAAAGACTGATGTCTTCTTTCAAATCGAAACGATGTATAAACTTTGAAACTTCTTTGACGAGAAATTCAGTATCACTTTCTTTGGATGTATCAGCACCTAACTTGGAATGTGTTTCGATCCTTAACTTTTCCAACTCAAACTCATCTTTGCGTTTTTGCTCATCTAACCCTAATTGTTCGATGCGTAATTTTTCTTTTTGCTCTTCAATGCGTAATTTTTTTTTTTTTTTTTTTTTTTTTTGCTCTTCTTGCTTTTTCTCCCTGGCTTTGCGATCCTCAACAATCGTTGAATGTATGTTTTTGGTCAGTTCTTCGTCATAATTTTCACTACCAATAATTAGCTCTTTGAGTGTGGCGATGGTCATAGATTTATCGAATTCGAAATTTAATTCCGAGGCTAAGACAAATAAATCTTCGCGTCGACCTTTGCCAAGATACGCCATTTTAAAATTTAAATTCAATTTTAGATAGTAATGGTTTTTTTCAAAGGAATAAACAAAATTGTCACGCGTTCAGACAAAAAAAAAATGATGTTGCTATAGGCAAATCTCGTTTCATTTACTAAAAAATTCTCAAGTTAAAATGATATTGCATCAAAATACACTAAATATACATTGAAACATTCAAATTTTATTCATTTAGAAATATTTTTAAACCAGTAACGCGTAAAGATAACAGTGCGAGCTAAAATGCGTAATGCTTAATTTGAAATAGTCAAAATATTATTCAACTAAAAAATAAAACGATTTTAAAACCATTTAATATATCAGTTATCTTATTCAGTCCGTTTAATAAATGCAAAAAGATTTTTTTGAAAGAAAAATAAATTAATATAAATCTTGTTTTAAAACTGTGATTAAATTTATTGAAGATATGAAAAGAATTTAATAATTTAAAGTTTTTTATTGAAAAAGCAAACAATTAGAAATTAGTCACTTTAAGAAAATCTCATATATTTTTTTATTACACCAATAAAAATAAAATCTTTTAGGATCTCATCAGCAAATTAAGAAAAAAACACACGTTTCAATAGAAAGCATAATAATTCTGTCAAAAATGAACTCAAAATATTTATATATTGAATGTTAAAATACACCATTAAAAATTAGATCATGTATAATCTTTCATCAATAAATTCTAAAAACATAATTCTTTCAAAATATATTTCTCGAATACTCATGACAATGATTAATTACCCAACGGATGCGGGAGAAAGAAATGTTAAACTATATGAGTCATCGAAATTGCAAAATGTTTAGAATGGCAAATTTAAAGAGCTAGATGGACACCGTTCAAGGTCAATGACGCAACCAAAGGATACGAAAGCTTTTCGTACACACATGAAATGCAGTTCAATTCGTTATTAAATCCAAATAAAAAAAACTGAATATTACGTACGACTTCCTTAATATTTTAAAATATATTTACACAAATAGAAAATATGGTTTTTTTCTAAAACACATATCATACTTTAAAAATATATATCATAAAAACAACAGACGAGGGCTCTGAAAACAATTCTTTCCTGAAGATTCCCTTTTTCTCTCCTCAAAAACTTTCTTCTAAAGGACAACGAAAGAACACACAGTAAATTGATTCACTAGACGACCTGAGATTACTAGCTTCAAAACAAACTTCAAAGGCTCCTTGATGTGTTTACTAATGACTTGAAATGGAGTTGTACAGGCAGAAAAAATAACGTGGCGTCAACCGAAATTGAAGCCTTGACCGGGAGTCGCTTTATTTTATTCACCTAAGAGTGTTACTACCGATGTTAGTATTGAGAGGCAATCCGCGCATTTTTTGATTCAGTCCGTTTGTAATTTAAAGTTAAGCCATTTTTTTAAAGAAGAAGAAGGTTAGAAGTTCATCAAACTAATTATTTAGAGAAGATTTTTGAAAACGAATCCCGGGCGATCCCCCAATATTTTTGTGGGGAGTCCGACTAAAATCTTCGAATAAAGATCAGACTCTTCAGAAGTCGGGATTTAAATTGCGAGGTAGCTGTGAAGGTAAGTATTAAAGGTTTAGTGATGAATTAATGGAATCAAAGTAATTTAAACGCAGATACTTCATTTAAGTAAAAAGAACTTATTTCAAGTTAAAGGGGAATATTTACAAAGGGAAAGAGACATCCAGAAATTAGATTAATAAAAAGTTGAGTTATACCTTTAGAAAATGGGGAAATTAATTACATTTCTCATGCTTAAACTGAAACTGCGCTGGGCGCGAAATGCGCAAGAAACGTGACGTGTTGAACCGGCGGGGGTTAGTAGGCTTCGCCAAAAATCATCTGAGCCGGCGCCCCGAAAGCCCACCAGACGGCGCTTTTCGGAATGCGGTAATAAACAAAATTAACATTAATAGTTCTCTGAAAAGGATATGACTCAAATTTTACAAAATGGTTCAAACGGAAAATCCTACATATATCATACATGAACAGTATATATACAAAGTATATGATCTTCATAAAACTAAATGAGGAACATATTATCAGAGCAAAATTAAACCGTGATGGATGAGACTTAAAATCACATCAACACTGAATTTTAAAGAAATCCAAGAAGAAATATGAAAAATTGTATCAAGCTGCATTTTTCTTCCTCAAAAACTTTTGATCACAAATGGTATAAATACATTTATATATTTGAAGAATGTTAAAAGCAAAATTGATGCAAGATGCAATGCGACAAAAATCTGATCAACACAGATCAGCATCTGATGTTTTTTAATAATGATGAGAACATAGTATTTTCTGATGAAGGAAGAAAAGCAATAATCTTTTTTTTCAACCAAAGAAAATGTCATAGAAATGCACGTATGTAAATTTTTTCAAAAAATCTATATGAAGAATAGGTTGTAAGGAAAGTTAAACCATGATGCAGCACAAGAAAATTGCATTATTTCTGAATTTTAAAGTGCAAAGGAAAATTATTTTTGCTGAGCATTCAATCCCATTTATAGCTTCTATGAAGATCTTCTTTTGAATAAAGTTAACTATCTTTCCATGAGAACAATAGATGAGTACTTATCGGTTTAAAAACTATGAGGACAAAAAAAGCAACAATGCTAAAATCTGGTTAATAACAATTGTTGACATAAATTGAAGGTAGTTTTTTTCTAATATTGCCAAACCGTTAATAGCACATTAGCTTTAATTTAGCTTCTGTTTACAAAAATTTTTTAACAAATCATTTTTTGGCTTTTTTTTTAAAAGGGGTTTGAGTCACGGTATCACATAATTTGAAAGTAAACAAGAAGAAAATCCCAGTTCAAAAATAAACATGCAAAATGTGAAACTAAAATAGAAATTATAATAATTTAAAGAAAAGGATTAAATGAAAATAAAAAAAAACGATAGGTTTGATGAAATTTTTAGGTACACAAGTTCTTAAATATAAAAAAATTTAAACATGAATAAATACGAAGTAACCTAACATATAGTAGAACTCTTATAACATTAATTCAAACCGAAAAGCAACATATAGAAACCTGTTAAATAAACAATTGTTGACATAAATGGAAGGTAGTTTACAAATATTGCCAATCTGTCAGTAAGCAATTAATTTAATTTAGTACTATTTTCTTCCTTGGCTATACTGGGTTAGCCAGATTCCTACTACAGTTGTTCTATAAGTGGGATTTATATAGAACCCAAATGTTGAACAAAGAAAAAGCAATAAAAGTTTTTTCTAACAGTATAAAGAAACTCTGAGTGTAACAGATTATTATTATTATTTTTTGAACATATGAATAAAAGCAGGTAAGAAGTGAAGGATTGTCTAAAAAATCCACTGATATTTGCGCTTCAGAAGAATGTTATTATCAGTACTCTTGCATATTAGCATCACCGCAGCCAAAAATTTCCCGCAGTTTTCATTTTCCACCAAAAATTCAATCGATTCGCACTTACACATAATATATTAATTTTTGTGGTTTTGCTATCAAGGTTTAAAAAAAAATAATGAACTAATTTTCTTTGTGCTATTAATATAATCAAAGTAAAAGAGGGTATTTCATTGCAGTATAATAGTAAATTTAATAAATATTTTTTAATGAGCGTTCACATTGTGAAACTTCGCTTCATAGAAAATGCTTTCATAAAAACATATATTTGAATGTAAGAGAGAAAATTAACATGCTAAAAGGTAAATAGAAATGAAAGAATGAAAATATAAATAAAAATTATAACAGAAAAGTAATAGCAGTAATATGTTTCTGCTATGGAAAATGACACTCCATGAGAACTAAAGGATTGTAATTCCCATATAAATAAAAGCATAATGCCATTTCACCCTGGGAATAATGACTTCAAAATGAGAGCATTGCATATGTATATTTCAGGTTTCTTCGCAAAAAGAGGGTTTGCATTATGGTACAGCGTGAACGGGTCAAACATAAAATGCAGTTCCCGCACAAAGGAGCATTATGTTTGATTTTAAGGTGATCCGATATTTTCTTTGCATTGTTTTTTTTATTATCAACTAATTGTTCAAATATCAGTCCACATTTTTATTCGCTTTCTCATGTAACTGATGAAATGTTGAGTCTAAATAAAACTGTCTAAAAATATTCCGCTTATACCCCAACAGATCAGCATCTGCTGATGAAGGAAGAAAAAGCAATCATCTTTTTTCAACCAAAAAAATGTCATGGAAAAATGTACATGCGTAAACCTTTAATAATCTATAAGTGAAGAACAGGTTTGTAAGAAGGAAAGTTAAAAAAAAACCATAATACCACACCTAATAAATGCATTAACTGAATTTTTAAAGTGCAAAAAATTAGATGTAATTCGTACTAAAAAAATTAGTTGGAACAAAAATTAAAATTTACCTAAAAATAGGGTCCCTGTTGAAATAGTCCAGAACCAACAATAGTACTGAATGAAACAAATAATAAATGGTGCTGCTCAAAATAAAGGGTAATCGAGACAATACTTTTTGCAATACTTCTATTAAAAATTAAAAATTTTATTACAAAGAACAAAACGATAGTACATACAATAGATAAATAGCTATATGTCGATAAGTGAAATGTATATATATCATGGACATGGACATAAAATAAAAAATATATAAGTAACCTACACTATAGAAAGTTATAATATTAATTCAAACCAAACAGGTACTTTAAATAGAGTAAATTAAGGTCTGATTTTGATGAAACTACCATAAGCAGCTCAAGGAGAAAAAAATCAATAAATTTTATATGTAAATAGAAATTCTAACTTAAATCACACACATACACCATTGACAATCTGTTAATTCCAATTAGTTTGAATTGAGTGTCATTTTCTTTTAGTTTTATTTTTCTACTTTTCTGTTACAATTTGAAAAACATGGAATTTTTTTTTTTTTTTTGCCAATAAAAGAAAAAAAGGTACTTGCTTATTGGCATCACTGCAGCAAAATTTGCTCCACAATATATCAAAAACAGATTCTTATGTGTTTATAAGAAAAAAAAACATCAAATTTTGGGTGTAAAAAAGTGCCACTTTGGCTGTGTTAACATGTAAGTATCAGGAAAAGCACTATCCTTTTCTCTTTTTCAATGGGCAAAAAATGTTATTACTTACATTTTATCGCACCAATGCCAACGTTCAAAATTTTGCATGTGTTGTACATGCTAAATTATGGCAACCATGTGCTTCGTTTCGTAATGTCGACAATAGGTTGGGATAATATGTAAGAATCGAAATATCATAGGAAGATTTGGTATTTATGTATAGTTGCCAACTCTATTAATAAACTTGGCAACTGCCATTTCCTATGCATTGTCCTTGCTGAATTGGCAACAGTATGCTTTGTTTCAGAAAATACTGCCAATAGGCTGCAATAATACCTAAGAACTTATTTTACCTAATGGTCATGCTATGCAGTTGGAAGTAGGCAAGAAGTATTGCTGAAATGTACCAATTTTCAGGTGATAACTTAGTTTTATGCTATACTTATTAATAAGCTGGGTACAGATGGATTACTGTAACCTAAGTATGCTAATACATAAGTACCACATAATCTAAGCTTGTTTACAAAAAAGCTTCACAAATCATTTTTTAGCTTATTGGCACCCTCACGAATCACGTCATTTTCCGACAAAATCGGACCGATTTTATATTAAATATAAATAATTTTAATAATAAATTAATAATTTATAATAATAAAGTTTATATAAAATAATTGTTTGGTATAAAGGTGTGATTCGTGTGTGACCAATTTTGCTGCGGTGATGCTAAAAACATAAGTACCTCATTATCCAAGCTTCTGTTTACAAAAGCTTCACAAATAATTTTTTGACGAAAGAACTGACTTTGAGTCACGTTATCACATAGTTATAAGCAAGAAAATTACACTTCAGAAAATAAAACAAACATAAAACTGTGTGATATTAAAATAGAAATTATTGCATTAATTTAAATCAAAGGGTTATCTAAAAAATTAAGCCCCTCATTTTGAAGGAAAATTTTAAATATAAAAAATTTAAACATGAATAAAATAAACAAATAAATATGAAGTAACTTAGAATATAGTAGAAATTATAACATTAATTAAATTACATCCTTTTTTTTTTAAATTACGTAAAAGGATAAAATGCGTTGAATGTAAAATGATTCGGAATAATCAAATGGATAAGCAAACAAATGAGACTGTTACAAAAACAACTAACTAAAAAACCCAGTTGTTGAAAAAAAATGGAAAAATTGCTTAAAAATTTAATTTAAAAATCTAAAAGGGAATTTCGAAAAAAAAACTTTGTAGTGCACATCATCAGGACCTAGAATAATTATGTGCCAAGTTTTATACTTCTGTTGTTAGTTTGGGCTGTAAAGGTGAAACAACACACACACTTATCTTTGTCATTAATGTAGATAAAGTTTCCATTTTCATGAGAAACTTCTTCATTTAAAAACAAGATATTATTTTGACATCTGATTTGAATGTTTATTAATGTCACACAAAAAGCTGTAAGAGGGCTATTACATTTTTGCAGACCTCAAATTTTGAATCTTGATCAAATGACCGGGCCAAAACCTGAGCTGACATCCTATTCTCAGAACTTCCACCACATGCCAACGTGAGGACTTTGAAGCTTGAGAAATCTAACATGCATCAACAATCCTACGGATGAATGTCCAACCACAAATTTTCTATTTTTTATGTAACTTTAGTTTTTTTTTTCTTCTGTTTAATTTGAATTTGTAGATTATGACATCAAATAAAGTTAGCATTTGTGTAGTTTTAATTTCTACAAATGTTTTTTAAATTTGATACAATATGCCCTAAGAGAACTAACTCAATGCCAAAAATTCAAACAAAAAGAAATTAAACACCATCATTTACTCACGTTTTCATCAGAATACAAAATAGGAATACATTCATTGATGTGATTGCACCCTTTTACAGAGTTCCAAAATCAGTAATATTTCTGTAATAAAAAAAACTCCTTTAAATATTCATTTAACATGGAATAAAAGATTTAATATTACTTCTCATTATGAAGATTTTTAATTTCAATTATCTTTTTCAGAATCCAAAATGGATGGCCAATGTCTTTTAGAGAATAACAAATGGTGTTACTTTTGAAAAAAACACAGACATAGAAAATGGAAAACCTAGCATAGAAAAGTCTAATATGTCTATTAAATCTTGCACAGTAAAAGCCCCAGTGTGCACATAATCCAGTTCTGGGAAAATTTTATACGAATATTTACATTTTCTATTTCATAATGCCAATGTGATTGATAGTATACTGTTTCAAAGAATACAAAAAGAATTTGTTTTCAAAATTATAAAAGTGGATCCTATACTGCTATGTTTATTGCTTTCAAATACTTTTATATGTTTCTTCTCAAAAGTTGAATGCTTGCAAACTGCAGCCCCTTTTTTCTTTTTTTGCTTAAAATTTATCAGAATTTAAGCAACTATTGAATTCACAAATAAAGATGTCCTAAGGATTCTAAGAGATTTGAAAAATAAAAAGCAAATTAAGGAATTAAAAAAAAAGTAAACTTGATAAATAGGGAGTGTTCTAATTAGAAGTGTGCTCTGTACCATAATCAGTGATATCTAGGTGTTTTTAATTTTATGCAAAACTTATCTAACACTAAAAGTTCCAATTTAAGTATGGCATTAAAGAAGAATTAATATGTTGTAAAAAAGTAATACAATTATCAACTGTTTTCCATAAAGAGTGTGGAATGTCCATTTTTTCTCTTTTTTATGTGTGAAATAAAAATCTCTTAGTTTAAATTAGTAAAATGGCTTGCTGAAAATAACCATTTAAAGCATCACTTGCCTATCCATGCCAATGAAAGCTTATGTTTGTGAAATGTGCAGCAAATCTTTCTAATGAAATGGTAATTTAATAGAATATTTGAATCTTCATACAATGGAAAAGGGATATGTATGTGAAATATGCAACAAGGGTTTTCACCAGTTATAACTTAATAAGACATTTATGTGTTCATACCAAGGAAAAGCATCATGTTTGTAAAATATGCAACAAGGCTTTCTTTCAAAATAGTTATTTAAAGCAACATTTACGTATTCATACCAAGGAAAAGCCCCATATTTGTGAAACATGCAACAAGGCTTTCTCACGAAGTGGTTCTTTGAAAAGACATTTACGTATTCATACCAAGGAAAAGCCTTACATTTGCAAAATATGCGATAAGGCTTTCTTTCTCTCAATGTGGTCATTTAAAAAACATTCAAAAATTCATACCAAGGAAAATCCTCATGTTTGTGAAATATGCAACGAAGCTTTTGCTCATACTAGTGCCTTAAATGTACATCTACACATTCATACCAAAGAAAAGCCTCATGTTTGTGGAATATGCAATGAGACTTTCTCACAAAGTGAAAATTTAAGACAACATTTGTACATTCATACAAAAGAAAAACTTCATGTTTGTGAAATATGTGACAAAGGTTTTTCTCAAAGTGGTTCCTTAACAGCACATTTACGTGTTCATACCAAGGAAAAACCTCATATTTGTGAAATATGTAACAAGTCTTTCTCTCAAAGTGGCGCTTTGAATGTTCATTTTCGAATTCATACCAAGGAAAAGCATCATGTTTGTGAAATATGCAACAAGGCTTTCTCTCAAAGTAGTAATTTAAAGGCTCATTTACGTAATCATACCAAGGAAAAACCTTATGTTTGTGAATTATGCAACAAAGCTTTTAATCAGTACAGCGATTTAAAAAGGCATTTACGTATTCATACCAAGGAAAAGCCTCATGTTTGCGAAATATGCAACAAGGCGTTCAGTCAAAGCAATGATTTAAAAAGGCATTTACGTATTCATACCAAGGAAAAGCCTCATGTTTGTGAAATTTGCAACAGAGCTTTCTCCCAAAGTGGTGCTTTATATGTGCATTTACGTATTCATACCAAGGAAAAGACTCATGTCTGTAATATGTGCAACAGAGCTTTCTCTAAAAGTGGTGCCTTAAAGAAACATATATGTATTCATGAATGACAACATGTATGCATTCATACCAGGGAAAAGTCTCATATTTGTGAAATATGCTATAAGGCTTTCTAACAAAGTGATAATTTAAAAAAAACATTTGTATTCTCATGCAAAGCATAAACTGTAGTTTTGTAATATGTACAGTGTAGCGCATAGGAATTTTCAAGGGAGTGTGACCAGAGTTGAAAGTCCACCATTATCGTAATCATACCCCTCTATGCCGCCAAACATATTCTTTTGATTTTATCGATTGTATTGAATAAAAAAAATTATTAGCATTCATTAATAAAATAAGTTATTAATAACATTCTTAAACTACCAGAATTACCCTTATTTTACATACTATATATATAGGATTGTAATGGCAGAATAAAGAGCAAAGGGGAGACCAGCCACCCTCTTTCGTGCACCACTAGATATATCTCTTTTTATTTTTAGAGATTGTGTTTCAATAATAATTTTTTTTGACAAAGTTTACAATTCTTTAATTTGTGAATTTTCGAAAATGTCTCCTTACATGGATATTGTTGAAAATTATTATTTTCACTTTTAAAAATAAAGATAGCAGGTGTGTTAAAAATTCAGTTTTGCTTTATTTTGGATTCATTTTTTTTTTTATGTTATTGCATTCTAGACTTAATATTTGAAAAGTATTCTTTTTACTTATGCTGACAATTTTACTCAAGTATTTGTAAATTCTTGAATGATTTTTATGACATAAATGTATTAATTTTAACAAATAGAAATAAATTATTTTGTTTCACTTGTAGAATTATTCATTTTTAATTCTAGAACTTTAAACTATTCTAAAACTTCTGCTTATGAGGGTTTGTGAATTTTATTAATGCATTTTTAGTATGTTTGTTTAATTAAAATCTTTTGTGATTAAGGAAAAAAATTAATTTCGTGAATTTAAAAAATGTCTTAAACAAAATATATTTATATATTGTTAGGACCTAAATCATGGGGACCTGATTTAGTATTGCTGATCTCCAGGGATATGCAACAATACAACATATATTGCTTTCTTATGGTAAATGTATTTAAGAAAAGTATTATGTTATAATTTATTCGTTTGTATTGAACCTGGAAATAGAAAATTTGTATTTTATACTTTTTAAATACATTTTTATCTCTTCCTTTTGATACCTTGGATCTTCCATTTAAATTTATGATGCAAATTACTCCTCAAAAATTTTAATCAATTGTCATGAATGACTGATATATTTATTAAATATGTGCCAAAAATATGCATATTTAGATTCATCTATAATTCATAAATATATTTTGGAACAAAAGTCTTAATGTTAAGGAATGTGTAGAATTTGATAACTGCTTGCGATTTAATAATTTTTAAATTTAATAATTTATTAGTTCTAGTTCTGAAAATATCTTTTCTTCCATGACGTTTTCATTTAGACTTTATTATTAAATAAAAAGATCTGTTTTCAAGTAATTTTTAAAATTCTGATATTTTCAAAAAATCTGAATTGTTGAAATAGTTAAAATTAGTTTTTCTGTATCATATAAAGCTGTGCGGAAAGGGGGATCAGAAATGAAAATTTCTCAAAATTTTCGTTGTACCTTACATTATCTTGTTATAAATATACACCATTAAGTTAAAAAAAAGATTAATATATTTTGAAGTTCTTTAATGAACTTACATATGTATATCATAAATCAATAAATTCAAATCTAAAAATTGTTGGGCTCAAAGAAGCTAAAAATTATGTGTATTCATATTTGATACTAACTACTGCATTAAAAGAATGTTTATCTTCCAATTGACTATTTAGATAGCTCCTATATTTTTAACCATTTAGAAAAATTCATTGAGATAAAAGTATCTGTAACATGTGTGTGTGTGTGTAATTTTTTCCCAATGGAAATTCGTAGTCGTGGTAACCTAGTGGTCAAGGTAACGATCTCATGGCTAACATGCCATGAGTTTGAGCCCAGTACAACTAAAGACCTGCCGTGTAGGGGAATGATGCCCATTAAATCTGTTGAGAGTTCAAAACGTCCTACCATTTGTGTGGTGTAGTAGTTAGGAAAGGGGGTGCCAGCTCAGACTTCATCCTCGTCACTTGACCATGGTTCAAAATTACCAGGTCTGTTGCCAAAAGCCCTTGTGTCACTGAACAGTGCGACATCAATATTCACTCACCCAATGGAAATTCTGCCAGTGCACTATGCTTAGAAAAATATATCTAAGCGGTAAATAGTAAAAATATTTCATTTTGTGGGATAATGTTTGAAACCTCGCATCTCTCTCTTAATATGTTTCATATGAAATAATTAATCTACATATGATAGGATTATCTGAAAAATATAAGAATTTAATTTCTGATAATGGTAGAACGCGAAGAAAAAAAATCGAATGTTCTTCAAAAAGTTTCACTTATTATATTATATATAACAATTATTCTCAGAGAAGCATAACTTGAGAAAACATTCGACTTTTGTATATTAAACGCATGAATTCAATAATTCTTTGAGAAACTCGAATTATACAAAAAAAAAAGTTTTAGCTGCTTTTATACATCAAATTCCCCTAAAAAAACTGTCGATATTCATCTCATTTAGGTTACATCACTGTCAGGACAGCACACAAATGTTGTATTAAACATTGTATAAATTCGATCACACGACCCACTGCTCTATTAGAGATTCAGATACTAAGTTATAAAAAGCAGGATTAAATAGTGATTACCACTTTACCTGAAGAAATTTTCTAAAAACTGCAGAAAAGCATTGAGTGGTGAATGGTACATTGTGCAGTAGGTCCCCTGGATTTAGCAAAACGAGCAAATTAACTCTTTTGCCAGCTGTCAAATAAAATTTTAAAATATACGATCCTTTGAAATCCTACTACCTATGAAGGGATAAATGCCCTGGAACGTTAGAAGAGTTTTCTTGAAAAAGAATTTTCAAAAATTTGGCTAGTTTGTACACAATCAAACAGCTCTTTTTCAGAATGCCATAAAACTTATTGAAGGTGGCAAAATTTCGGCAATCGAAGTAGCAATAAAGTTAATATAAAATTTCAATGTCAAAAGCAGTTAGAAAATATTTTTTTCCCGTTAAGTATCCATAATAGTATAGAGATAGTTAGACGAATGAGTTGCAATAAATCGTGCCGATATGAATTACGCATTAAAAGTTCTGTAGTAAATGCACAGATTTTCGGTGACTAGCTGTTGACCTTGTCAGGGGTGATTATTTGATCCACCCACCTATTCCATTTGATGCGCATTAATGAAATCACAATGCCAGGTTCAATTCCTTATAATGAAATCGCATCAGTCCATTTAAATGAAAGTGAATTAAATAACTTATTTTAAATTCTGATGATTAATTACAATTAAAAAGATTAAAACCTAATACTGACTTAGAATTATAATAGGATGTGTCAACTGATACTGTACGTCCCTACTAACCCCCAAAATTTCAGAAACTTTCTTTTGATAGCATTCACATTTTAACTCACTCTGCAATTAGAACTACGTCTAAATTACTTCAACATCTCTATATGTGGCTTAGCATTAACGAAGATTGTACAGTTTGGGTGCGACAATGCATACCTTGTCAATGCTCTAAGGTGCATAGGCATAGGATTGCACCACTTCAAAAATTCAAAGACACGTTGACGCTGTTTGATCATGCTCATATAGATCCAATTGGTCTGTTCCACCATTGCAAAGATCTACGTTCTGCATGACTGCAATTGATCGCTTCACCATATGGACAGAAGCTACACCTCTGCCTGACCTTAAAGCAGCAATGCTTTTTATTCTATTAGGATCGCTCGTTTTGGTGTTCCCACTATAATCACTACGTATCAAGGATGCCAATTTGAATTCTCCCTTTTTTATGCCCTTGCTATATTACTAGTAGTACAGTGAGTACGCACCACTGCGTACCACCCTTAAAGCAACAGGTTAATCAAAGAATTACACTGTCCAGTAATGCCATGCAAATGAAAATGGGCAGAAATTTTTTTTAACAATACTCGGTTTTCAAACAGTGCTTAAGGAAAACTTGGGCCGCACATCAGTGGAATTGGTGTACGGAAAAACTTCCGATTACCAGGTGAATTTTTTATTGCAACTGAAGTGGAAAACAATCCAGTGCAATTTGTTGAACGACTACCAACTCCCATGCAGCAACTACAACCCAAACCCACATGATAAACCAACTGTTTTTATGCACAACGAATAACACAAGTGTACATACGTGTTTGTGAGACAAGACTGTTCATTGAGACCACTTCAAGCACTTTATGACGGTCTGTAATCCTGTTGTTAAATGCAGTCATAAACTTTACAAAGTGAACTTTCATGACAAACCTGCATCTATCTCAACTGATAGAATAAACCTGCGCTTATGCATAATTCGGATGATACTCTTCATGAAGAAAAGAGTGAAATAGAAGCTAAGACCAAAGCCCATTCTGGTCGTCATGTTCATTTTCCCTATTATTCCATACACCCCAATAATACTGCAGGGGGGGGAGTATGCGGTGGTCTCTACTTAAGGACCGATTTTCTGTCACTGAAGTAATCATGTCCTGTTACCACTTCAGAGCGACAAGCTGTTGATTTTGGCAGCGGTGTTTATTTGTGAATCACCGACCTACCAGTTCGCAGCTATGCTGTGCATGCCTTAAATGACTGAGACGAAAGGAAAGGAATACACATTGGGATCAGTTGTTTTTGTTTCTGCCCTTTGTTGTTTTTGCGACTTGCAGCAGGAGGCGTTGCTGCAAGTCAATCAAATGTAGCACAATATATTGTAAAATCAGTGTGCATGAAACATGGTTCTCATGAAATTTTAAGTATTTGCATTAAAAAAACTGAAAATGCTTATGAGAGTTTTAAGTGGTATAGTATAATATAGCAAAAATTTCAAGAGGTATTGTTTTTGAAATCAATGAAAATTGAAAACTGGGAAGTAGTTATATTGTTTAACTATATATTCTTGTAAAACTTTTTTCATAATTTCAATATTTTGTGTGGTGATATTCATGACTATTTTTACTTTTAGAGGAAAAGGTGCATTCAGACAACTGTAGAGTTCCAGAATCAAACCAACCCAAGCAAGAAAGTAAGACGCAAAAAAAAAAAAAAAAAAAAAAAAATCCAAAATTTCTGTGGTAAAAAATATAAAAATATTTGAGAAATGAACTACATTAATAGGGAGTGTTTTAGCTAAGTTTTAGTTTTACATGGAAAGCTATTATGTGGAAATTAAAAAGAATCTGTCTTAGGAATTTATATTTTTAAATCTCAAGCTACTATTTTCTCCCTCAGATAAGACATCACTAGCTATAGAAGAAAAAAATTATTGAAAATATTCTGCATAAAAATTAATGCGTATTTATTTTTATTTGAATGATCCTGATTTCCTTACAAAAGTAAAAAGTCCAGAACAGTATAAACTGTCATTAAAAAACAGTTTAATAATATAAATTTTGGAGAGAATGCTTTGAATTTAAAGCATTGCAAGTTCTTAAGATATCCAATTGGAAAAAAGATATTGATGCAATTTTAAAGGTCTCCAACTGCATGCTAATAACATTTGATTAAAATTATGTGGCTCATCACAAAAAATATTGCTCTTTTGAAGGGCTGTTACTTGAAACCAACCTGTCGCCTATTGTAAAAGCACTATATATCACCCATCTGATAAAGGATTATCTGGAACGAGAGAACCATGGATGGGGTTTGGTAATTGGAGCCACGGATATGGCCACCTACATGTATTTGGACCGGATCATTCCCGAGGTAATGGAATATGTCGGAGAAAACCCGAGGATTCTAAGCCACCAGTTGTTTCTAAATCACCTTATCCACCTGTCAAGAAGGTTAATTCAGTTATTCATCGTTCTCCGCGTGGAGAAGAGAAAAAACAAAGAAAAAATATGAGAGTTAAGGAAAAATCCCTTAAAAGCCAAAACTGAAGGAAGGGATGCTCTGGAAATAGAAGAGGGGGGAGGAGAGAGAGAGCGTAACAATTTGAAGTGCCTAGGGCACCGGAGGGATTAAAAGTGAGGCCTGGATCCGACAGCAGCCTACTAGCTTCTTCAAAAAAGGAATCGACCAGCTAGTGTCACAATGAGATAAATGTGCCAACAGTTTTGGCGACTATTTTTGAGTATGTGTACTGTGTATAACTACATTTTTGAGTTAATAAAATCATTGCCTTTATTTTCCACTAGTGGCCGGGTTTCATTTAAACTCCCTTTATAATTTAAAATTTCAATGTCAAGAGCGGTTAGAAAATATTTTTCTCCCCTTTACTATCTGTAATAGTATAAGACAGTTAGACGAACGAGGTGCAATAAATCGTGCTGATGTCATAAATCACGCGTTAAAAAGTTCTGTAGTAACTGCACACTGCGAAAAACGGGTATTCAGAATTAAGAACAAAATACTCACTTTTGAATACTTCACATACTCAAAATAGCTCCGATGCAAACATACTCAAATTTGAGAAACTTATTTTTGGCAACAAGTATGTACTCAAAATTGAAACTTCACTTACTAATTTTTGAATCTGTTACTGGATCAAATTTGAGAATGAAACAACAGAAAATAAGTATGTAATGCACTCATTTTTAAGTTTGTTGCAGTTTTAAACTGCTGAGAATGAAAGAATAAAATGAGTTTGTATGCCATTTATTTTTGATACTGTTGTATCTAATACGAATTTTTAACAGAAACATATATATCAACTCAAATTTAAAGGGATCTAAATATGTGATACCTAAGTTGTAAATTTCATTTTCTCCATCTTATATATTATTTAATTTACATTTTATGAAGTTTTTACCACTTAACTTCGAAAATCAAAATTCTTTTTGCATTTACTGCATAACAAAAAGGTACTTGCGTAGTATCATCGCAAAAGTGCCAGTGTTCAAGATAATTCGCCAAGTTGGCAGATCTGATTTCACATGTCTCCTACGCGCTAAATTAGCAACCATGTATTAAGTTTTGTAAAATGTCACCAATACTGTTGCGGTAGTATGCAAGTACCAACAAAAATATAATTTTTGGTTTTAAAAATGCATCTGCTATGTGATCATATACTGTATTATATATTTATGAACTTGTACCTCAAATTTTTAAATCTTTGAAAATAACGAAAATAGATTAGATGTAATAGTTAAACAAATGTGTAAGCAATTTGACTCATTAAAAGTTATATTTATGTTTCTAGAAGCAATATATTGTTTCCTTAAAATCTTATACAAACAGAAAATTAACTTTTATTTAAAACAAGTCTTTCAATAAGAAGTATCTTGGAAATATTATTCATTAAGAAGTAACTTGGAAACACACATCATTCATTAAAAAAAAATTCGTAGAAACATTATTCATTAAGAAGTATATTGGAAACATTATTCATTAAGAAGTATCTTGGAAACATTCATTAAGTATTTTGGAAACATTCATTAAGAAGTATCTTGGAAACACATATTCATTAAGAAGTATCTTGGAAACATTATTCACTAAGAAGTATCTTGGAAACGTTATGATGAATAACAGATTCATAGTAAAAATTTCTAAACACAAAGTTAAAAAGGAATAGTTTCTTTAGATATTATGTAACATGAAAAAAAAAACTTCTAAGACTTAGAAAAACCCGACTAAAATAACACTCATTAGGCCCAGGGAAGTATTTTTTTTTATAAATTGTTTTGTTTAAATCGATGCATACAAAACCTCTGTTCTCAACACCTATCGGCAGAGCTACTGAAACTCCCTTTTAATCCATCCAAATGGAAGTAAAGAAAAATGTATTGTGTAATATATGTTACAAATCAGGCTTGCTTTTATACTCTCCTATCACCAAAGAAAGCAAATATTGTAGCTTCTAATTTAATGTGCTTTTTAAATCAAAAATTAAAATATTTTCTAAGTTGAGTCCTTAAAAGAATGCAAAAAAAACTCAGTAGATTTTTACATTAATAATACATTTAAAATGCACAAGTTTTTAACCAACTGGAAAGGGAGAAGTTTTGAATGGCCATTTAGAAGAAAAATAGCCAGTAGAGCCATAATCTAGTCATTTTATTTAGGGTGCAGCATTTTTCTTTTAAGGATTCACTGTAAACAAGAAAAATAAAACAAACCAAATAATATATTTGAGATATTTATTCTGTAAATTGTATACATACACATCAGAAATTATATAAATATACAGATAGTTATAAACCTAAGATAACTATAAACAGGAAGAAAAAGGCACAGTAGTTCAATGACAAACTCCTGGCCTTAGGAACCAGGATTGCAAGTTTAAACATGTTTTGGGGCTAGCCAACCTTCACCTGTAGCCTGTCATACTACGTACCAAGAGGAAAGGAAAGAATTACATATGAGGAATTAAAATATTAAAAAAATCATTAAACTAATAAAATATGAACAAAAAATATAACCTACTATTATTCGCAGTGT
Organism: Trichonephila clavipes; assembly: GCA_019973935.1. Classification (NCBI taxonomy): domain Eukaryota; kingdom Metazoa; phylum Arthropoda; class Arachnida; order Araneae; family Nephilidae; genus Trichonephila; species Trichonephila clavipes. Next base: position 185,296 of record BMAU01000426.1, read on the forward strand.
AGATTTAATACAACGCTAACATAGATAATAGCTATACGTAGGTCGGGAGTGAAACAACTAGTTATGTCTTTCCCGCCAAATACAAGGAAATGAAAACAGATCCGCATAAAATTAGTTACGATAGGACATTAAAAAGTTTATATATATATATATATATAAGTACTCTTTTTTAAAAAATCGTAAAAATATATTCATATAAATATTAGTGTAAAATATAAATGATACGAAAAAATATATAAATATTATTAAAAATTTATTAAGCATGTGGCGCCATCTATTTAATAATTGTAGAATTATTTAATAATTGTAGAATTATTTAAAAATTGTAGAATTATTTAAAAAATCTTTACAAGAACATAATGACAGTAATACAAATTGTATCATTAAAAACCATTATAAATATAATTGCAAAGAAAGTTAGCAGGATATCCATGTCCAATAGAGTGATTAAAAAATTTATTAAGATTTAAATAAATATTAGCTTTATCGCTAATACATTATTACGATAAATATAGTTAAAAATAATATTTCTATACATAGATATTGATAAATTTGAATTCCAGTAAGGCACTTTGATAATATTAAAATTTTATCATAAATATTACTATGTAATTTCAAATCCTTAATATACAGTGTTACATCTAAGTAATTAGTTTTGTGATTGGATTATTATTAAGTTTAAGTAAGCCGGATAAAAATTAATATTGTGATTTAAATTATCATTTTTACCAAAAATAATTAAATCATCAATATATCTAAAAATATAGTAGTCATTATTAATAAAATATAATTATATTCATAAAAGTGCAAATATAGATTAGCCAAACTATTGCTTGCTGGACCCCCTTGTGGAATTCCTTTCTTTTGTTTATATAAAGAACCATTAAAAAATTAATGTAATTTTCTTTTAAGACAAAATCTATGAGAGTTTTAAATTTGTTAATATTAATATTAAAATTATACATACTGTGGTTTTCTAAAATTACTTTAATAATATCATATATATCAATGGAATTGAAAAAAATCTTCAAAGTCATAACTATGAACAGAATAAATATTTTTATTATTAAAAAAATCTATAATCTCTTTACTATTTTTAATTATATCTTTATTACTTTGCTGATTAATAAAGTTTTGTATAATATTATGAAGTAATTTGCCTGCAGTAGTAATATATGTTTTATAAAACCATTTACCACAGTTCTAAATTTAACAGGACTTTTATGGAATTTTGGAGTTAAAAATATATATGGATATATATACATATATATACCGGGTGGGCAAAAAGTCCGTAAAAACTTTAAAAAGTCATAAAATCTGGAGAAATGAATGAAAAAAAAACTGTTTGCAGGATCAGCATTAGTATATCACTGGATTTTTTTTAAGCTAGAAAAAAAAATAATTCGAAAATCATCCGGTAGGTGGCGCTGTTACAAGCGTCTGTGGTGGAAATATGCAAATTAGACGGCTATAAAAACCTTTGCTCTCAATGAATCCACATTCATTTCACCATTCTCCCCACTTAATTAAATTAATTTCTTCCTTCCTTACTAACAGATCCTTCGCGGTCAAAGTTAACAATATCCATTCGACCAACAGGAAAATTAACGCTGGAACGCCCCAGGGCAGTTCCATCTCACCAATATTATTTAATATATATGTAAATGATATCCCTAGAACCAGCCAATCCACGATTTGCATGTTTGCCGATGACACGGCGATCCTGGCACAAAGTAACGAATTACAACTCGTTACTCACTTTTTACACAAACATATAGCCAAACTAGAAGACTGGTTCTCTACTTGGAAAATTGCTTTAAATGTAGCAAAAACAGAGGCCGTCTTCTTTTCACACCACATTAAAAAAGAACCACCAAAATTATATTTACACAACACGCACGTACCCTGGTCCAAAAGCACCAAATACCTAGGAGTAATCCTAGATAAAAGACTCACTTTTAAACAACACATTATACAAATACGTAGAAAATTCAATATTTCCGTCGCTAAAGTTTTCCCCTTAATTGCACGGAAATCATGTTTATCCTTAAGAAATGAAATGCTTATTTATAAACTCGTTCTCAGACCAATTCTACAATATGCAAGTCCAATCTGGGGCCACGCAGCCTATTCTAATATCAAGATGCTGGAATCAGCGCAAAATAAAATTATTAAAATTATCACGGATTCTCCGTGGTATATTAGAAACGAAGATATTAGATTCGCTATCAAACTTAAAACTTTAAAATGTTTTTTCAAAAAAATAGCAACTAAATTTTTCAATAATATAGATAATCATACTAACCGAGCAATTGCTCGAATAGAAAAATATGTAATTAATCCTTCATTTAATAGACCGCGCAATATTTTAATTTAATCGCTTAAATTCTTAAATTTCTTCAGATAAAACTTAAAACTTGTACTAGACTTCTCTCGACCAATAGGAACAGAGCAAGCCGGCCAATAGTGAAGCGAGCTCTGGGATCGCCTCGGCACCCAAACTCAATTCCTATTGACACACCCACTCCCTAAGAGTCACCATAGGCTGTCCCCTGATTGGACCACACATCCTCAAGCTAATGCACTCAAATACCCGCTCTTTTTGGGCGAAATTCAGACGAGGCGGGCCTTCCGACGGTGCGGGTAACCCTGTGCCGAAAGTTTCTCCGACCTCCATTTTTCTTAAAGTCCGCTCTAGTGGACAAGGCTTTAAATTAATTAATCACACATAACAAAACAACACAAATGCATTTATTCAATCACAACACACACTTAAATTCTCATTTATTCCTACACAAAAGTAAATTATTAATTTTTTCATGTTAACACTTTAATTTTCCACACAATATTTTTATAATAAAGCAGCAAAGGGCTAAGTGAAAGCTGAACTCATGTAACTCATCCATTTCATCATGACTGGAGATTGAGCTTCCCTGCGGGAAGCAGGTTCTCCTATAAATCCATCAACTTATATTTCACCATTACAAACAGTGAATGTGAACAAGGATGCTCAGTGCGCCGGATAAAGCTTTGTTGGTGAAGTTATTTTACATGAACGAGGAATCAGCGACCATTGCCTTGCGTAAATTCCGAGTTCAGAAAAATGTGAAGAGTAGAAAAGGCCCTTTAACACCTGCAGGTCTCTTAAAGCTTGTTAAACGTTTTGAGGAAACTGGAAAGTTGGAAGATCGAGCACGAGCTGGACGACCATGCTTGAAAGAAGAACGTGCACCCTGCATTGCTGTCGAAATGGAAGCGATTGCGTCCAAAGCAGCTTCAGGGACCAGCAGTGCTCGTGAAGCTGCCAGACGATTGGGCTTACCACCATCATCTGTCCGCAATATTCTTCGTCGAATCCTCCAGCTGTACCCGTACAAATTGCAATTGTGCCATGAACTTTTGCCAGCAGATACCGGTCAGAGGGAAGCATTTGCGAAGTGGGCTTTCTCTAAAATGGAACAGGATCCCACCTGGGTTTTTAACATCTTGTGGACAAATGAAGCTCATTTCTCGCTTCATGGTGACGTTAACAACCATAACTGTCGCATTTGGGCGACCTCTAATCCACGTGAGTACACACAGAAGTCATTGCATTCCCCAAAAGTGACAGCATGGTGTGGTTTCACGGGCTCATTTATCATAGGACCCTTCTTCTTTGAAACGCAGTGCCCAGTAAATGGATGGATAACGGAAACGGTAAATGCTCAGCGTTATCTAACGCTTCTGCGGAAGACTGTCGTGCCATGTTTAATTCAACGAGGTCAGATTTCGAATGTCACGTTCATGCAGGATGGAGCAACCAGTCACACTGCGAACCCGGTTAAGGCATTCCTGATACAGACGTTCGGAGAAGACAGAATCGTCAGCAGGTGCCCATGGCTCCTCGGTCTCCAGATTTAACACCGGCAGACTTCTGGTTGTGGGGATATTTGAAATCTTGCGTGTATCTATCCGGTCCATCAAGTCTGTCGGAACTGAAAGATGCGATCCGCAGAGAAGTATCCTCCATACATCCGGACATGTTGCATCATTTGTCACTCGTCTGGAATGTCTTCTCCCCTGTGGTGGTGGTCATGTGGAACATATTCTGGTGTAATAAATTTGTGAAAGTTTTCTTTTCATTATTTATGCATTGTTTCTTTGATTTTCGTACATCAGCGCCACCTACCGGATGATTTTCAAATTATTTTTTTTTCTAGCTTAAAAAAAATCCCGTGACATACTAATGCTGATTCTGCAACCCGTTTTTTTTTCGTTCATTTCTCCGGATTTTATGAATTTTTAAAATTTTTACGGACTTTTTGTCCACCCTGTATATACATACATAGATATATATATACTTATATACATATATATACTTATGTATATATATATACATACATACATATATATATATACTTATATATATATACATACATACATACACTGGTGTGCAAAAATTAAGGACGAAGTCGAAAAATTAGCATATCAGTTGAACGAAGGGGCAGAGCGGACAGAAAGACCAATCAGGAGATTAAGTAAGGTGATGTACGGTAGCACATGCGCAGATATGCAGGTAGACGTAATGAGAGAGTGTCTGAGTAGTAAAAAGCATGTTGTCGGTGTAAGATCAGTATTTCTGGCAAAGAGATTGCACGCCGTATAGCAGTTAAATTCCACCGAGTTGCTGCCTCAGCTTGAAATGGCGAATAATCAACCTGTTAGACGACATCTGGATGCTTTTACCTGGGAGGTCGAATCATTGGGAAGTTGGAGGAAGGCCACAGTGTGA